>JACEGR010004010.1:0-94339 GCA_014170235.1 Listronotus bonariensis | reverse complement strand
GGTAATTTTCTAGAAACCTGGCGGCAGCTCCAGTTAGACGAAAATTTGGTATACGGGGGTTTTTGGGGACGCAGATCACCGAATCTGAAAGGGTTATTTGGCGGAAACGTTTCGTTCTCGAGATATCCATCATCAAAGTTGGTATTTGAACTAACCTTATTTTTCACCGTATTCCCCCTTCTTTTGCACACAATTTCTTGATTAAAAGCTAAAGATTGGCACACAATATTTGATTTTCACCTTTTAAAACCCCGTTTTCACGTATTTTACATTATTTTGCATTAAGTGCATAGCTATACTTTGAATCATTTCAATCCCAGTGTGCTATGAAGCCCTATGTGTGTATGGTTGCCGCATTATCAAAGAAAAGCCACGCAATTTAATGCAAAAATAATGTAAAAAAACGTGAAAAACGGGGTTTTAAAGGTGAAAATCAAATGTTGTGTGACACTTAGCTTTAAATCAAGAAGTGTGTGCAAAAGAGAGGGAATATAGTGAAAATAAGCTTAGTTCAAATTTGAACTTTGATGATGAATATCTCGAGAACGAAACGTTTCCGCCAAAAAAAATCTTTCAGATTCGTGATCAGCGCCCCCAAAAACTCCGGTATACCAAATTTTGTTAAAATCGGGTTGCCGCAGGTTTCACAGAAATTACTTCTAGACAAATACCAAAAATATATAGCTGAAAAAAGTACAGGAATAAACATTTATTTTTAATGAACAATAAAGGTTATTGAGCAACCATATAGATACAAATATTTACCTGATTTTTTAAGTTATCTTCAGTCAAATTCGAGGCATAAGCCCAGTTCAGCCAACGCCAATCTGTTCGCATCTTTCTCGCTCTGTCTATTCAGCAAAATCAGAAAGTTCCTAGCTTCGTATTCCTCCTCCTCAATGCTAGCATCCTTAGCATACATTCTATCGCATAGCAAAAGGTATATTAGGACCGTAAAAATATCCTTAGTATCATCTTTTTAGTTGTTATCTGTAAAAATGCAACATAATGGTTTTAAAAAGAATGTGCTTTCATGTGCATGCCTTATTTCAAAGATTTGACAAAAATATGATTAACAAAACTGTCATTATTCAAAAAGGGTCATCATCATTACTGATTTTTAGTAAGTTTGATACCTGTGGGAGCTGCACATGTATCTAAAATTTATTATTTTCCAACAATCGTTTATAATTTGAAATGTTGTTTTAAACGCCATTTTAGTATTTTTAATGGATCATCGAGTTAAAATACAATTATTTTTGACATGCTTCATGGTTTAGTCATTAATAGTATCCATGATTACAAAATGTACAGGATGTCCAGGAAAATGTGGCAAATCCTTCAATCAGAAAGACGCGCCCCATTTCTTAAAAATTGGTAATTTTCTATAAAGTGGGAGCAACTTCGATTTTGGCGAAATTTAGCGGTTTTTGAGGTGCTGAGCACGAATCTAAAAGATATTTTTGAAATTTGGTATACGGGGGTTTTGGGGCGCTGATCACGAATCTGAAATAATTTTTGGCGGAAACGTTTCGTTCTTGAGATATTCATCATCAGACTTGAAATTTAAACTAATCCTATTTTGACAATATTTCCCCTTCTTTTTGCACACAATTCTTGATTTAAAGCTAAAGTGGCACACAATATTTGATTTTCACCTTTTAAAACCCCGTTTTTACGTATTTTGCATTATTTTTGCATTAAATTGCATAGCTATACTTTGAATCATTTCAATCCCAGTGTGCCATGAAGCCCTATGTGTATGTATGGTTGCCGCATTATCAAAGAAAAGCCACGCAATTTAATGCAAAATAATGTTAAAAACGTAGAAAAACGGGGTTTTAAAGGTGAAAATCAAATATTTTGTGACACTTTAGCTATAAATCAAGAATTGTGTGCAAAAGAAGGGGAATATAGTGAAAATAAGCTTAGTTCAAATTTGAACTTTGATGATGAATATCTCGAGAACGACATGTTTCCGCCAAAATTTCAGATTCGTGATCAGCGCCTCAAAAAACCCCCGTATACCAAATTTCGTTAAAATCGGAGTTGCCGCAGGTTTCTAATTTTAAGCTAAAGTGGAACATAATATTTGATTTTCACCTTTTAAAATCCCATTTTCTACGTATTTCAACACTTTTTTAATTAAATTGCATAGCTTCACTTTCATGGTAGCATGGTAGATGGTAGATTCGCTGGAGCAGTGAATGCATGGTTGCTGCGTTTTTAAAGGGAACCTTCTCAATTTATTTGATAATGGTAAATACATATAGAAAGCAGGGTTTTAAAAGATAAAAATCAAGTAGGCATTGTGGGCCTCTTTTGCTTTAATTCCAGAATTGTGTGCAAAAAGAAGGGGGATATAGTAAAAATAAGATTAGTTTGATTTTCCACTTTCATGAACGAAACTTTTCCGAAAAAAAAAATCTTTCAGATTCGTGATCAGCGCTCCCAAAAACCCTATATGCCAAATTTCGTAGGGTGCAATTAAATTCATTTTATTTTAACAATATAAACTCCTTAAGCTTTTAAAATTTGCTACGTAAGATCAGGGGGAAAAGTCTGCCTTATCATACGTAGGTCATATCGAGATCATAGATTATACAGGGTAATCAAAAAATAATTTTTTAGAAAGTCAAATAGCACGATCTCTCCTATTTTTAAATGGAACACCCTGTATTTTTTTACACCACATGATGACAAACCAAATGCTCTTTCAAATGGTGTATGGGTTGCCTATACCTATCTTTTATAACTTTTAAGTAAATCCCTGTTTTAAATATTTTTATTCCAAATGTCTATTTAAATGTAAGTAGGCTGTGATATAGCTATGCCTATTTACTCAAGCCGTTATTGCAAAATGTAAATTTGTTGGAAAAAAAGCACAAAATTGAAAAGTATTTTGTATTATCTGCCACTATTTTTAAAATTCACAGAAAAAAATTTATTAGTTGCTTATAATGCTACTTCAATAACACTTATTTCAGCTGAATGTGGTAATGATAAAACTTGTGTTTTTAAACAATCCTAATAACGCGCCTCTGGTCAGTTATGACGACATTCTGTGACCTATAACTCGTTTCTTCCATTATCCATAATCACTGTGTCAAATTTTTTTTAAAGCAACTATTAAGGTTGTCAGATGGTTTCTCCTGGAATATTTTTCAGGATTAACTCTAGACTAAAGTAAACCATTTTTTCACATCCTACCAGTATTATATCATCTTGTTGTTGTAGAAGAAGGGTTTTTATTTAAAATCATTGAAATTTCTTTTAAACTGACTAAAACACTAGTAATCAATAAATGGTCGTTGTTATTTTCTTAAGAAAAATATTAATGGCTGCTATGTCACAGCCAACTTTAATTTAAATAAACATTTGGACTAAAAAATTTGTAAAAACAGATTTTACTAAAAAGCACAAAAGATAGGTATAGGCAACCTATACACCATTTGAAAGAGTATTTTATTTGTCATCATGTAACGTAAAATAATACAGGGTGTTCCATTTAAAATAAGAGAGATATGGCTATTTGATTTTCTGAAAAATTGAAATTATTTTTGATCACCCTGTACAATATTTGATCTTGATTTGACCTACGTATGATATGCGCAGACTTTTTCTAATCTTGTTACACATTTTAAAGTTTAAAGTGTTAAAGCGTAAGTATAATCAGTTAATTTTACCTCTCATTTTTCAAAAAAATCAAATATCACAAAAACGAATAAAATTAGACACTTAGTACTATGAACAAGTTTAGTTATTTTTGAAAGTAGAATCTAAAACCGTCATAAAATATAGGTGTTCCATTTAAAAAAATATAACTTTGATACGTCACACTTTTTTGAGACACCCTGTAGAGACTAAAATAATTTTATACTGTGGTCTTATCGGACCTGTATATGTTCCAGTATTTACTTTTTTAAAACCCCATGGTTCTCCAGCTACAGTAGAGTGATTCAAGAGGAAGGTTTATATGTATATAATAATATCCAAAATCTTTGCAGGTATAGGGAAGGGGGAATTGTTTTACTCCGAATCTGCTTAATGCGATAGCCGACAGGCAGAAAAGCTAGTAAATAATATAAAAATAATAGTTTGTTTAGTTACTTACATTTTTATTTTTTCAGGAGTTTTAAGATCATTAAACTGTGACTCAAATACACTATGTCTCGTTTAAAATGCTAATGAAGAATGTTGGTGCCGTTTAAAATTGTTTTTAAATACCTTTAATACTTTATCTATGGGTGATTAAACATAAGTTTATGAAGAAGAATTTCGAAATTTTTTACGGAAACACAAAATAATTTTTCCACGGAACACCTAATACGTATTTAATTATTTGTTTTAGGTCAGGAACTAATAGGTGACACAAGAGACAGCAGATTTATAAAATATGTAATTAATTCGCTTGACATGTCATACAACTTTATAACTTACAGCTGAATCGACGATTGTTGCTAAATATGTAAATATTGCAGAATTTTATAAAGGTCTCCTGATTTGGGTCATCGATTTCTACGTGTAGCCAATGACCAAAACTATAAAACCACATAAAATAAAACTTTTTCTCACGACCGTTAAAAAAGCTGTTTTTTTAATCGTTAACATGAAGATAAAGTACTCCATTCTGGTATACTACATAAAGTGTTAAAAGAGTAACTTTTTCCACCACACTTTGAATTAGTGTTTTGTTTCAAAGCCTACTACAATAAACTTAAATATCAATTTATCCAATGTAACAGTAAAGACGACATCAGCTGAACAAAGGGTCAGAGTTACCTTTTGATTTTGTCATTATTTCTTTTTAGTTCATATGTGTACGCTAGTTTTAAAATTTGACGGTTTGCAAATAAATTTAATAAAAATTATTGAAAATTAATAGTAATAATGAATTTGGATGACTAAAAAATTGAAAAGGAATTTATACTGTTTAGTATTATTTCTACGAAAAGTAAGTACATACAATTTTCTAAAATTAAATATGTAAATGCATAGTTATGAAGGGGATAATTGTCTCTTAAAAAATAAGGAGGCCATGATTTTTTGTTGCAACATAATGGCTGTGCTTGCAAAAATTAAAATTATTAAGAAGTTTAGATTAAATAAAAACATGTATAAGATGGTATTTTGGAATTTTTATACGGTCGTGGAAAAATAATGTAACACATGCTGGACGACACTCGTAAAAATATTTTTTTTCGTATGTCGGAAAATGCTTTTTAGTGCATAGAAATGTCTTCTAATTAAAAAAATATCTAAATTGGTACAAAAATAATTTTTTAAGACGTTTAGGATATTTCATAGGAAGTTTTTTCTTTCCTATTTTTTTTTTATCTTTGGACACACCACGGACAAAAGCCTAAATACTACAATTCTTCAGAGCAGAAGCCATGGAAGTACCTATAAAAGAGATAGATCCCCACAGCCCGACGATGGGCAAGAGAGGGAAGCCTTTCTGTAAGTGAAGGATCATTAATGAGACGAATAGCTCTTCTTTGAATAGAATCCAGAATGCTTAGGGTTGGGCTCAAATACCATAAATTCTTCAGAGCAGAAGTCATGGAAGTACCTATAAAAAAGCGATAGATCCCCCACAGCCCGACGATGGGCAAGAGAGGGAAGCCTTTCTGTAAGTGAAGGATCATTAATGAGACGAATAGCTCTTCTTTGAATAGAATCCAGAATGCTTAGGGTTGTGGGAAACCATGCCCAGATATGAGAACAATACTTCAAGGAAGGTCGGATTTGGGACACATATAAAGTGTATAAATTAGAAGGGGAAAAATACTTTTGGCTCGAAAGAGAATCCAAGCTTTTTCAAGCTGCCGTGGCTATAGATACAATGTGTTTATGCCAGTTAAGGTTACTTTCAAATGTGACGCCCAGAAGATTGAAGGTGTCTTTGCTCTGTAAAACTTGGCCGCTCATAAGTAGAAGGTGAGTATTTGATGACTCTTTTCGCGACAAGGAACATGATTGCGTTTGGATGCATTAAAGTGGACGAGATTTTGGCGCCCCAATCCAATATTAAATTAAGAAACAGATATCTGCATCGCTCTGCGTTTGTTTTCCAAGTCAGGTTTAGTGATGGGTTTAGGAACCTGAAAACTGGAGTGAAGAGTACTATCGTCAGCATAACTATAAATGGGACTGGTTGTGAAAGAAAAGAAGGTCGTTGATGTGAAGAAGAAACAATTTTGGTGCCAGAACTGAGCCCTGAGGGACTCCAGCATTAACTTGGTGAAAGCTTGAAGAATGGCCGTCCACAATAACTCGATATACGTCGATCATTGTAGAAATACCCCTTAAGGTTTGTCGGTAGAGTTACTGGACACCCTGTATATTTTTTTATACTTAAAAACTAAATTTTTGTGGAAATTCGACTACAATTTTAGTCTTATGTAAAAACTTATCCAGATATCTGGGTAAAATTTTATTAAAATTTAAATTTAAAACGACTGAACATTTACGTAACCAAAAAAAAGTGGTCACTGGGTCAGCTTTTTATTTGGTTTTTGAACTACTATCAAAGTTCATTATTTTTTATCACGTATTATTAATTTATATTTATTGTCAGTAATTCTTTTGGGAGATATTACAAAATGTAAACGGTAGTCAGTAGGTAGTGGAATATATCTATATCAAGCTTATTTGCGACATCGGCATCGTTTAGAATACAAGCTCAGAGTAACATAAATTTCTCTTTCAGAAGAAAACTCGTCGCCAAAAATATTTTCCATCTTATTGTGCGCCAAAAACTCAATCAAATTCGCTTTCGCAAAGACATTTGGCAATACTCGTATAGTAAGAACATTTTAAAAGCGCAAATTCGGTACCATTTGAAAATATGTAATACAAAAAACATAAAAAGGCCGCCTGCAATCGGACTATTTTATATAAAGGCGCCGCTATCCTTTACAGCGACGCGCCGATACACTATGGGATAGAAATCCATTATTTTGGCCAAAAAGCAACTTTGAAATTTTAATGGGTCATGCTGTGTATTTCAAAGTAGATAATCCAAACTACATGTACGCAAAATTATAAAAGGATATGACGAGTTCTATTGGGGTAATAATAAACTTAAAAATGTATTATAAGTAAACATAAATATACAACATTTAATCTACTTAGTTTATTATTAGCCTTGTTTACTGAAAAAAGTAAAAGAGTTTAAATAATAAGAGCTATTGTTGTGTTTCCGATGCAGTATCGCTACTTTTGTCAAAGATTTTTTTACCTTTTTCTTTATCAGTTTTTGTAATTACAATTGCCTTCCTACTTTTTGCTACTTCTGAGTGTAAGGACAGATACAAGATTTTTTATAATTTATAAGGTTTTCCATTTTAAAATTTAATATGTTTTGTCCTACACTGTATATCCTAAAAGATAATAGCATTCTGATGAAAGATATGGATTTTACAGAATCTACCCACAAAACAGTGTTTTTTATTTATTTTATACGTTAAAAAATAAAAAATGTGGGGAAGATGATTTTAAGAATAATTTAAAATTATTTTTCAGATTTGGATGGTCATATTTCGAAACTAATTGAGATAGACACATCAAATGTAGTATTTTTTTAAAGCATTTTAAAATATTTTTTGGTGGTGATATAATATTCAGGGTATTCCATTTAAAAAATCATACCTATTGTCGTACCCTGTATATCACATAAGATAATAATCATCGGATTACTGATTAGAATACTACCGAATTAACCAAACAAGCTGACATTTTAGTTTATTTTGTACAATAAAAAATAATAATGTTAAGGGGTGTAAATTTATAATAACATATAATAAGTTTTAGAATCCCAAAAAGCATTTGTAATAATTTATAATATTTTTCCAGTAAAAAGTAACTCATTTTAAGTTAGCTGGGTAAGTTTCAGAATTTTGACCAAAAAATTAATTTCTATCCCATAGTGCGATGACCAGCTGCATCAACCGGCATATCATAAAGAAATATAGCAAAGGCGGCCGCGAAGACAAGCATGCCGATTTATTTGCTTTAAACTTTTTGTGATTTTTTCTTATCAAAGAGCACCGAATTTACATTTTTAAACTGTTCCATCTATAAATTTATTGTTATTAAAACAAGAAGAATGTACTTACAATGCACTAATGTACAAACTTAAATTTTCTCGGTGTTTCGCAGAAAACAAAATCCAATTTTTTTAAATAAACAATATTACATATTTAAAGTAATTTTTATTTTAAACATTTTCTTTATAAAAATTTGCGATATTAGCAAAAATACAGGTACTTTACTTTTAAGCAAAAGCTACATTTGTGGCCAAACCTCGTAGATGACTGACACAATTTGTATCTGATGATTGTATTTTAGGTTTGCGACCACGCAGAACTTTCTATAAAAAAAAAAAACACTTTTTTCGTTAAATCAATTTTAAAAAAGTTGCCATATGACGCCAACTTACGTAAACACACTGTAGATACGTCTACGTAAAAATAGCATAATGAGATCGCAATTATTTGTAATTTATATCATAAAAGTTATAAGAATATTATTTACAAATAATGAAGGAATTAACTAATTACCGTAATATTAAAATGGCAGGTAGTTAATTGTTATAAATATCTATTAGTTTACTTACTTATTGTTTTTGTCACTAATTATTATTAACAATAATATAAAATAGTTTATTAACACAAAAAAAACAGTCTTCCTAGTATTGTATTAATTGCTAAGACTGATGATGGTTTCAAAAGAACAAAACATAATTATGCCGACTTTAACAAGACTGGTTGCCAGTCTGAGAAGCTGTTTGTTACTCTGTTGTATACCGAGTGTATCGACCGCAAGAAACTTTTAGTTCTTTTAATTTATTTAGAATAATTTATGTTAAATGTTCCGCTAATCCGCTTAAGGTTTTTGTATTGTTTGGTATGGTCGCCGGTGGCCGTGATTAGTGGTTACATGAAAGATAATTTATGACATTGGCGTAGAGTGTGGAAGATTCGATACTGATATAAATAATACTTATTTATTTTAATAAAATTTTAGAAATTATTCTTTTTGAGAAATGTTTTTAGTAAACCTATCTAGAGTACTATAAATTTTATGGTAATCAATTGATTTCGGTTACCTATTTATAAATGTGTTTTTTATGGTTTGATACCCTATTTTTGCATCTGACTATTTCAGTAAATCTTTATGATTTAGTTAATTTAACAGTAAGTCAGAGATTCGGTAAGTTTCTACAGGGGGTTCAACATGCAATGTCAAAATATGATGATAAACTGTATATATTGGGTGTGCAAGAATTTGTAGGCAATCTCTCGGATTCATATAGAACACATAAAAATAATGTGATAGGTCCATATAAAATATTTTCCTAAAGTTCCTTTTTACAGAGATATGTGCCCTCTTAAATGACGCCACTAAAAATCAGTTTTTCTTGAATAACTTTTATATCACTAGGTATAATGTAATAATTTTTTATATTATAAATTAGAGAACTTTAAAATGGTATTCTTGTATAGAAGGAACAGTTTAAAAATGTAAATTGGTGCTCTTTGATAAGAAAAAAGTCACAAAGTTTAAAGCAAATAAATCGGCATGCTTGTCTCTCGCGGCCGCCTTTGCTATATTTCTTTTATGATATGCCGGTTGATGCAGCTGTTCATCACACTATGGGATAGAAATTATTTTTTTGGTCAAAATTCTGAAACTTACCAATCTAACTTAAAATGAGGTGCTTTACTGGAAAAATATTATAAATTATTACAAATGCTTTTGGAAATCCAAACTTATTACATGTTATTATAAATTTACACCCTCCTTAACATTATTATTTTTTATTGTACAAAATAAACTAAAATGTCAGCTTGTTTGATTAATTCGGTAGTATTCTAATCAGTAATCCGATGATTATTATCTCATATGATATACAGGGCACGACGATAGGTATGATGTTTTAAATGGAATACCCTGAATATTTTATCACCACCAAAAAAATCTTTTAAAAAGCTTTAAAAAATACTACATTTGATGTGTCTATCTCAATTAGTTTCGAAAAATGAGCATCCAAATCTGAAAAATAATTTTAAATTATTCTTAGAAGGAGAACATCTTCCCAACTTTTTTATTTTTTAACGTATAAAATACATAAAAACACTGTTTTGTTGGGTAGATTCTGTAGAATCCATATCTTTCATCAGAATGCTGTTATCTTTTAGGATATACAGTGTAGGACAAAACATATTACATTTTAAAAATGGAAAACCTTGTAAATTATAAAAATATCTTGTATCTGTCCTTACACTCAGAAGTAGCAAAAAGTAGGAAGGCAATTGTAAGTACAAAAACTGATAAAGAAAAAGGTAAGAAAATCTTTGACAAAAGTAGCGAGACTTGGCGAGAACTGCATCGGAATCACAACAATTGCTCTTATTATTTAAACTCTTTTACTTTTTTAGTAAACAAGGTTAATAATAAACTAAGTAGATTAAATGTTGTATATTTATGTTTACTTAAAATACATTTTCAAGTTTCTTATTACCCCAATAGAAGTCGTCATATCCTTTTATAATAATTTTGCGTACATGTAGTTTGAAGTATCTACTTTGAAATACACAGCATGAGCCATTAAAATGTCAAAGTTGCTTTTGGCCAAAATAATGGATTTCTAACCCATAGTGTATCGGCAGCGTCGCTGTAAAGGATAGCGGCGTCTTTGCTATAACACAGTCTGATTGCAGGCGGCCTTTTTATGTTTTTTTGTATTATTTTTAAAGGGTACCGAATTTGTGCGCTTTAGTAAATGTTCTCACTATAAAACATTTACATTCCTTAGTTCGCCAGGGCCGGACTGACCTCTTGCACAATAGATACCAAATTTATTTTTACACCCTATATAACAAAGGAATAAAAATAGTGATTTTTAAATAGCCCAAACTACTAACTAAGAAAAATGTAACTCCATGTCCCATATCGATATAGTGAAGCGTTTTCGAGAAAAACAACATTTTGATTAAATAGGGTCGTTGTATTTAATAATTTTGTTTGTCGTTTCGACATAGGCTCCTCTCTTATTTATGCATTTGCTAGCTTTAATTATCAAAGATTATGGGACCCTCCGCACAATGCTGCAAACATGATTTTTAGTTTCAGTGAAAATAAACGTACTAAAAACTTATAAAAAAATCTTTTTATAAGTTTTAGTACCATTAGTAACAGAATAACCTATTGTTGTATTGTATGTCCCTACTAAACAAAAACTTGTTTTGTCGAAAACGCTTTTATTTATTGACATCTAGATTAGATTAGATTAGATTAGAGGTGGATTGCATATCCTCTAACACTGCAACCTGCTCAGGTTTATTGTGTGTCCTCCGTCCATATAAAGGCAAATGTTTTACAAGGAGATCATTACTTGTTAAAAATTAGAAAATAATTTTTCATTAAAAAAAATATTGTCACTTCAGAGTAAAAAGCGTGGGGTGCTTAATATATTAAATGTTATAATTATTATATTTGCCAATATCTATGAGGGAAAAGTTATGAAAAAATAGTAAAATGCACCCCACGCTTTTACTCTGAAGTGACAATATTTTTTTAATGAAAAATTATTTTCTAATTTTTAGTTCGGTTGCATATAAAAGCGTGTTTTTTTAGTTTTTTTAAACTATTATTTATTTTTCATTTTTAGTTCGATATGCATGTATGTATGTATGTATGTAAAAATGCTCCAGTTTATTCACTAAAAAATTCCTTCGCCATTTTGTCAAGAGTAGCTAAAGTTCCTGAGAAAAGTTTGGGATGTTGCCAAAAGATGGCAACACAGGTGTTGTTTTATAATATAAAGGAATTTTTTTATCCTGGCGATCCTAACCAGGATAACGGGATACTGTTTGCAGATTATTGCATTGTCATGGGTCCTTAATACGTGTGCAAAGTTTCAAAGAAATCGAATAGCTGGAAGTTGGTAAAAATTAGGCTCAAAGATTCCGTTACATAGATAGATAGATAGATAGAGATAGATAGATGATAGATAGATAGTTACAACCCAAGTTAATAAAAGTAAAGAGGAGCTTTGAAGAGAAACAAATTATAGGAACTTGTCACATTATTTTTATGTGTTCTCTATGAATGCGAGAGATTGCCCACATATTTTTGGACACCCTGTATAGGTATTTTTTTATTTTAAGCAAAACCTAGATTATTGTGACTTTAAGTTCGTGATAATATAAGCAGATAAATACTGGCTCATTTAAAAAGAAGAGTCTATCATTCTGCTGTTTTTGTTAGCAAAAAAGTTTTAAATCACTTTTTTATTGTATGTATTAAACATAGTTACTGTTCTATTTATTGTCGTTAACATCACATTTATTTAAATTATTTGAAATTATTTTAGATACCTTTTAGTTAAAGCAGTAATATGTTGATAAAGAGTATGCATGCTCTTAAAATACAAAAATTATATGTACCCATACATATACAAAGTATTTTACTCCCTTTAAAGACAGTCAAAGAAAACATCCTGCTTTTCCATGCTATCCACCACTGACTCTCTCCCCAGACCGGTTTCGCCTGCCTTTTTTTTTTTTTTTTTTTTCACCCTTTCGGGGTCATCCCACCCAGGTCCGACGATCACCCCCTTGGTGGTGCACTGCAGCCTGAAGGCTTATTGTACCTTGACCCCTACTCCTTCCCATTCACACACCATTCATTCCATAACTTGATGGTTGTTGCTCGGTCCGCATCCTCAAGCAGAACACCGTGTGCCGTTGCCTGCCTTACAGGAACTCATCAGTGAGGCTGTATCAAGATAGCATGGAAAAGCAGGATGTTTTCTTTTGACTGTCTTTGTCAATCGGGGCATCATCAAGGTGTCTATCGACCTGGAAGCGGCTATGACAAGTCTTAACGAAGACGAAACAAGTGTCGCCGTCTTGGACGGGCCCGGGTATTCCATTTTCTATTGGAGACTCCGTAATTTTTAAACAATCAACCATGGTAGCCTGAATTCTTACAGGTTATTATTTATTTATTTATTTTTACAGTCATTAATGAGCTAAGAACTTTACCTTTTATTAATGTATTTATATCATGGCTCAAGAACCATTCACTTTTATATATATATATATATATATATATATATATATATATATATATATATATATATATATATATATATATATATATATATATATATGTATATATATATATATACTTTTATACAGATAGAAAATTTATTCGCACGCCTATGGACATATAACAGTTTTTTTTATCTCATTTAAATAATTGGCCATCCATAAACAACTGTGATTTAAAAATTAATAATGCTTTTATCACTGTTGAGAAAAATTAACAATAATAAATAAATCTTTTATATATTCTAAATAATTAAATTATAAATATGTAATTAGATGGAATTAGTGGTGATGGCGAACCTTTTTGTATGAACGTGCCATTTTTTGTACAAAAAATGTAAAATGATGTGGTTGGAGTGCCATAAATAATTTTTACTTTTAACTTCAAAACAGCGGGCCGTTTAATTTTTCACGTAGTCTAAATTTTGAAGAGCAAAAAAGGTCAATTACTTTTACCTACTATAACATTTTTCGCCGGCAAGGCATTGGCAAAAGGTATCAAAAGGCATTAAGTGAGCATTGGCCAGTTATTAGCCACGTGTTGCAGAGAAAATATAATGGCATTTATCACATTAATCTTATGATGAAAAAGGCGTTTAGGATGTAGGCATTCATCATTAATAAGTTATGCTGAAAAATACATTTAGGATGATGGCATCCATCATTAACAAGGTTTTTGGCAAAAATATGCCTTTTAGATGATGGCATTACATTATTTTTTCTAATGACAATAAAATGCATTTTTTACCGTCCAGGGAACTAAAATGTGTATAAATAATGCACATGCACAATGTGTGTTTATGTACAGGGTGTCCCATATAAAATTAAATACTATAATTTTGGAAACACCATAAGAGATACAAGAGAAAAGTTAAATGCAGAAGTTGTTCAGTGAAATGTATTATTTTTAGTATTTTTATTGTATCTCTTATGGTTTTTCCAAAATTATAGTATTTAATTTTATATGGGACACCCTGTACATAAACACACATTATGCATATGCATTATTTATGCACATTTTAGTTCCCTGGACGGTAAAAAATGCATTTTATTGTCATTAGGAAAAAAATAATGTAATGCCATCATCTAAAGGCATATTTTTGCCAAAACCTTTTAATGATGGATGCCATTATCCTAAATGCATTTTGTTCAGCATAACTTATTAATGATGGATGCCATCATCCTAAACGCATTTTTCATTATAAATTGCTAATGACGGATCTGCAACTACTGCCTAATAACGGCCAATTGCCCATTTTGATATCTTTTTGATACCTTTTGCCAATGCCTTGCCAGCCAAAAATGTTATATGGGTAACTTCAAAAACAGAAGATAAAAAAATCCAACATGCTCAAGTGCCCAATTTTTTACCTCTCATGCCAATGGTTCGCCATCATTCAAAATAGCAATAATTCGAAGGTAGCATATTTTTATACAGGGTGTTTTCTACATGCGGTAAAAATATTAAAGGTCTTATTCAAGTTTTATAGATTTTTATCTATTACCTTTTAAGCATAACAAAGAAACAAATGAACATCAGAAACTTAAGAAAAATGAAGAGAGAAACTTTTTTTAATAGAACACCCTGTATATTATGTCATCATTAAAAAGGACTTTTAAGTAGCTTAACAAAAATATTACATTTGACAGGTATATATTTAATAGTTTAGGAAATATGACCATCTCATCCTTCTTAATAAACTTCCCTCCTATGGTCTTTCAACTAAAAATCTGTACTTGGCTCTCTAGTTATCTATCTGATCGTCGTAAATCAGTTATTGTGGATGTCCATTCTTCAAGCTTTCACCAAGTAAATGCTGGAGTCCCTCAGGGCTCAGTTCTGGCACCAACATTGTTTCTTCTTTACATCAACAACCTTCTCTTGTCCACAACTAATTCCATTTAAAGTTTCGCCGACGATAATACCCTTCACTCCAGTATTCAGGTTCCTAAACCCATCACTAAACCTGATTGGGAAAACAAACGCAGAGCAATGCAGATATCTCTTTCGAAGGATCTTAATTTAATATTGGATTGGGGCGCCAAAAAACTCCATCTTAATCATCCAAAACACGATCATGTTCCTTGTCGCGAAAAGAGTCATCAAATACTCATCCTTTACTTATGAGCGGTAAAGTTTTACAGAGCAAAGACACCTACAATCTTGTAGGCGTCATTTGAAAGTAACCTTAACTGGCATAAACACATTGTATCTATAGCCACGGCAGCTTCAAAAAGCTTGGATTTCTCTTTCGAGCCAAAAAGTATTTTTCCCCTTCTAATTTATACACTTTATATGTGTCCCGAATCCGACCTCCCTTGGAATATTGTTCTCATATCTGAGGCATGGCGTCCCCTACAAACCTAAGCATTCTTGATTCTATTCAAAGAACAGCTATTCGTCTCATTAATGATCCTTCACTTACAGAAAGGCTTCCCTCTCTTGCACACCGTCGGGCTGTGGGGATTTATCGCTCTTTTATAGGTACTTCCATGGCTTCTGCTTTGAAGAAATGTCCAGTATAGTTCCTCCACTAACGGTTCCCAACAGAGAAACTCGTGGTTCCGCGCGTATGCATCCCTATACGGTCCAACTGGCCAGCCCTGAACTTTCCACTTTGTTCGTTTTTTATCCCTAGAGTTTCTAGATTGTGGAACCTGCTGCCCGCGGAGGTCTTTCCTTCCCCCCAAATCTTCAAGTATTTAAGTCTCGTGTTAACAAACTTCCTCTTACCTCGCTTAAGACACCCATGGTACGTTAGTATTTAGGCTTTTAGCCTTCGTGGTTTGTCCAAAGATAAAAAAAATCTGAATAATAGTAGATTTAAGTTCTCATATTTTGAAAACTATTAAAGATTGACATATTAAATGTGGTATTTTTATAAAGCTCATCAAAAGACATTTTTAAAGGTGGTATAATATAAGGGTCTTCCACTTAAAAAAGTTTCCTCTTCATTTTTGATGATCATTTGTTTTTTTTTCTCATGGTCAAAAGATAATAGATGAAAAGTTTTTTTCTACTCTTTTTTGTTATTCTTATAACTGGGTGACGAAATATAAATGAAAAACCCTGTACCTATGTTCCTAGTCCAACAAACCACCAAAAAAAAAAAATTAAAAGCATTTAATTTATTAAAGTTTTTTAGTTTAAATCAAGGTTTAGATGTTATTGTTATATGTTATTATTATAGTATTTTTTGGTGTTGTTATATGTATTACTGTAAAGAAATACATTAATAACTATTTGCTACACTTGAGTATAAAAAATAAATATCTTTTTAAAAAATATGAAAAACTAATTAACATTAACATTATGTACCAGGGACACGAAGGCCACGAAGGCAATGAAGAAGCCGATAAATTGGCAAAGGAGGGGCTGGTAGGACAATGGTAGGTCCTGAGCCCTACTGTGGTATTCCATCATGCCAGGTAAGGTCATCCATTAGATCATGGATTATGAGGGAATCACAAGACTGGTGGAGGAGAACACCAGGACAGCGTCAGGCGAAAGTGTTCATCAAGGCTTACTTCGCCAGAATTTACAAAAGACCTTCTGAATTATAACCGGAAGGCAGTAAGAATAATAGTGGGTCAACTGACAGGTCATTGCAGACTGAATAAACACCTGGAAACTATGGGCCTGGCAGAAGAAAACCTATGTAGGTTCTGCCAGGAGGAGGAAGAAACCGCAGAACACGTATGGTGCTACTGCGAAGCCCTTTGTCGTCTGCGGTTTGCAAGGCTGGGTGAAGAAAACCTAAAGCGGCAAGATATACCAAGGGGCCAGTTTCAAGCTTGTGGAGTCTGATTAAACAGACCGGCTTGGATAGCGTGCTCTAACCTATGGACGGAGGACACACAATAAACCTGAGCAGGTTGCAGTGTTAGAGGATATGCAATCCACCTCCTAATCTAATCTAATCTAATCTAAGGTCTTGCTTATTGCGCATGTCTTTACCGGGTGTCGATTCAGAATTGCGGCCCAAAATGCTTTACAACCGGTTTTTTTGAAGTCTTAGTCTACATTTACAACCAACCCTGAAATTGCAAATTGAAATTTCCAAACCACGTTAATGCGTGTAGGTCAAAAAAGGGATATATAAGGGAAAACAAACAATACCGAAATCTTTTAGTCCATATTAGAGGTTAACGGGAGTATCGCTCCGATTTCCAGAGTTGTAACACGATTTTTTTTCGTATCCCAGCGATAATTTTTCAAAAGAACATATCCGGGGGACCGAGGGGTAACTTATCTTAGAAGTGTCGTAACTTTTTGGACGATTTTGGGTGAGACTGGGGATATAGAAGAGGAGAAGACAAATTTCTCGAAAAAAGTTGGGGCTCAGACAAAAACCGAATAAACTTAACTTGTCGGTTGATTCCGAAACCTAGATATCTCATTTAGAAAAAATTAAGTTAAAATGGTTAGTGGTTCTGAAATGTTGAAACTACACCGGACGAAAAAAAAACAATAATTTTAGGGCAGGTACTTACTCTTGAGGGTTGCTCCGGTTCTATCTAGGTCCGACTCGCAGAAATTAAACAGGGATTGCAGAATAAGGTAAAGGGGGCGAGCTGGCTTATCAACTTGCAACGGGCCTAACAGCCAAAAAGAGCAAAGCAAAGCAAGGTAAAAAAAGACTCACAGTGCGGACGTTCGTAGAGGACTACAAATTCTCATCAAGGAAAGATTCACGCTAAATTGACTGCATCTTTCTTCTGGAGCTAAGCGCTCTGAGTGAAGAGTCCTATAAGCTGATGGTATCCTGTTTGGTGTAAACAAGAGGTATTTCTTAAATGGCGGAAATAAATGGGCATGCCATTGGAACGGTCAGTAGTAAAAGTAAAGGTTATACGTAACACCAGTAGCAGTTCTTGGTTTGACAGCCGACAATTTATGCATTGCATCGATTGTAGAATGATTTTTGTTTTCTTTTTAAACTTTCTGGGAGCTACGAGCTCAATTATCCAGATTTTCCGCTGACGAAGTCCTGGAAAGCATAGTCCGGAAGGAGGACAGCTGGTGAATTGGACCTGATGGGACCAAAACCAAGAAAAAAAATAGGAATAGAAGGTCAACAAAAAAGTAAACAAGGCAAATATGCAATCACGCAAATAATTGTTTTTCGATTTCGATTATATTTATCTAGACTTATTCTGTAAAGTTTCTATTTGCGTGACTGGTGAATCTATTTTAGTATCTAAACGGTATATGTAGCAAAGATAAATCTATTTTTTACCCCGACAATCACGCAAAATCATGTCGTCGCCAAAGAAAAATCATTCAGTGCAAAACACGGTATCAGAAAAGAAAATGGGGCAAAACGGAATAGTTCAACCACTTTTAACTGATTTATACCAAATAACCATGGCTTATGCATACTGGAAATCGGAGAAAACGAAGCTAGAGCTGTTTTTGATTTATTTTTCCGTAAGAATCCATTTAATGGAGAATTTACAATATTCGCTGGTCTGGAGGAATGTCTAAAATTTGTAGATAAATTCTGTTATTCAGAAAGTGACATCGAATATATAAAACAGATATTACCACCAAATATTGAAGAAGAATTCTACCAGTATTTAGGCTCTTTAACAGCAAAAGATATAAAAATTTATGCAGTCAAGGAAGGAACTGTAGTTTTTCCCAGAGTCCCACTTTTAAGAATTGAAGGACCTCTTATAGTAGCTCAACTTTTAGAGACAACACTCTTAACTCTGGTGAACTATGCTAGCCTTATGGCAACCAATGCTGCTCGCTATAGAATGGCAGCAGGAAAATTTCAGCTTTATGAGTTTGGTTTAAGAAGAGCTCAGGGCCCTGATGGAGGTCTCTCAGCATCCAAGTATGCTTACATAGGTGGTTTTGATGGTACAAGCAATGTTTTAGCTGGAAAACTATTTAACATTCCTGTTAAAGGCACTCATGCTCATTCATTTATAACTTCTTTAGTGAATTTAGCGAAGTGACACATAAAGAGCTAGCACCAAAGGATGGAGGCCCTTCCAAGAATTTACTAGACTTGGCGATAAATTACAGGAAAAGTCTGATATCTATTTTTAATGTACTCCTTTCAGAGGTTAGTGATGGAGAATTAGCTGCATTCGTTTCTTTTGCCCTGGCTTTACCAAACAGGTTTATGGCCTTGGTTGACACATATGATGTAAAGAAGAGTGGACTCATTAATTTCTGTGCCACTGCCTTGGCAATACATGAGTTGGGATACCGAGCTATAGGAATAAGACTTGACAGGTAAAATTTAATTACATACAGTTATAAAGTATGTTTTTCTTTTATTCATTCATTCTAATATATGTTTTTTTTTTTAATTATTTTTAGTGGAGACTTAGCATATCTCTCAAATGTAGCAAGAAACTACTTCCAAAAAGTTGGCAGTGAATACACCATTCCATATTTTAGAGACCTTATAATTATGGCTTCAAATGATATTAATGAAGAAACTATTTTGAGCCTAAATGAACAAGGACACTGTATCGATGCATTTGGTATTGGGACACATTTGGTAGGCTTATCTCACTTGTAACAAGATTTTAATAAGTACATAAAATAAATAAATAAATAATAATAACCTGTTTTTAGTACCACTGTATAAAAAATAGAGTTTATTTTTGAACTGGACTTGCCTTAATAGGTATTGTAATTGTGTTATTTCATTTAAGAATTTTTAGGTAACTTGTCAAAAGCAACCAGCACTGGGGTGTGTATACAAAATGGTTGAACTGAATGGGCAGCCACGAATAAAGCTTAGTCAGGATGTACAGAAAGTGACCATTCCAGGTAGAAAAGATGCCTATAGGCTTTATGGAGAGGCAGGATATGCCCTAATTGATATATTACAACAATGCTCAGAGAAAGCCCCAGAGAGGGGACAAAAAGTATTAATTTTTCCTCCGCCTATGGCCCCCTCGGAAAGTTGACATGACCACCCCTGTGATTAGTAAATAGAAAACGAAAAAAATAACAAATTAATTTAAGTTTGGTAACATTTGCTTTGTATTCTATATTATCTGTATGTCTCTTTCCTTGTCTAAAATTTGTATAACTGAAATTGCCATTTACATTTTAGGCATCCATTCCAAGAATCCAGACGAGCTTTTGTAATACCGTCAAATGTGGAAAAACTCTTGGTCCTTCGTTTTGACCAAGGAAAAATCTGTCAGCCACTGGAAAATCTACAAGAAGTGCGAAAAACAGTGGAAAAATCCCTGAAAATTTTACGGCCTGATATAAGGAGAACTTTGAACCCAACTCCTTACAAAGTATCAGTTAGCGATGATTTATATCAGTTCTTGCATAATTTGTGGCTCGAGAACGCACCTATAGGAGAATTATCATAGAATTAGTTTTGCTTTAGTAGTGGATAGTGGATAGAAAGAGTATAATAAAATATTCTTTTTGATGTAAGCCAGTCATGGCTTTGCAATACTTTTAGGCTTATTTATATAAAGTTAAGGTGTAATTCCTGGTTTGGTTTAAAGGTTAAAATATTGTTACAGATTGTTGTTTTCTCTTAGAGAATGTTAAATTAAATTTATATGACTTGATATCTAAGAATGTAAAAATTAGTAAATTTTTTTATAGAAAATGTTTTTGTGGCCTCAAAGTATTATCAGAACTCTTAGATACCTTTATTTTAATTTTTTGATCATATTTTTTAATAATAAGATATTGAAAATTCACATCTGACATGTTTTCAGTGGTGAAATATTCTAAAATAAGCTTTATTTGCATGCTTAAAAGTTGGATTTAGCAGTAAATCTAAGAGACCTAGTAGGGTTAGTAGTAATGAAGCAGAATACTTTGTAGTCTGGATACATGCACAAAGTTTTCCACTATGCACAGTTGTATTAGCAAGAGTTTTTTAAGAACTTAAAGTACTTAATTGTGTTGTAAAAAAGGTGACTGACTTGAGTACAAATGTAAGTAAAAAAATAGATTCCTGCACATTCTAAATTTTTCCAAAGAACATGAATGAGATTTATTTTAAATTTTGTAATTAGATATGTAAGTCATTATTATTTTATTTGACAAATTTTATTACTTGTTTTATCATTTGTGCCATTGCAAGAAGAGTGATTGGATTTTTTTTCATAAAGTTACCACATTAAGCCACTCAAACTAATAACTACTTTTTAGTTTATGGAAGATAATGGTTCATTATTAAGCATTAGTGTATATTGTTTATTAACTATTTTTTCAGTTTATTTTTGGTAAATATACAGGGTGTTGCTCCGTCGAGCGGGACATAGGGAATCCCATGTAAATTTTGAAGTAGTCAAATATTGGCTCCCCTAATTATTTTAGAAAAAAATGCTATTAGGATTTATTGAAGAGCACAGTAAGTTCCACCCAAAATGAAAATTTGAGCATTTTTCAACCAACCAGTAAAGAGTAAACTGCTTAATACTTCTGCAACGTAGTATCTCATTATGCTCCCTGTACTCTAGAAATCAATAATAAAAACACCATATCGATTTATCAGTGACAATTTAGATCATTAATTTATAATGTCATTGCCAAAACTGAACAATTTTATACGGGAATTTCAAAAAGAATCCTCGCATTTCATTTTAGTTTACAGCTAATTCCAACACATGCACTCACAGTTACGCAAGACAATAAAACAAATATTTCTACATTTAGAAATCAATTTATGACGAAAATATCAGGATTTAATCAAATGCTCAAATATTCCTCCATTAACTGCCAGAAAATAACCCAAACGATTATAAAAGTCATTTCTTACGTTGGCTAGTTGATACATCGATATTCTGGCACATTCAGCGGAAATAGTATTCCTTAGCTGGACTAAATTTTCATATTTTTTATTGGTAGCTTAGTTTTTAAATGTCCCCATAAAAAAATTGTTTGGCGAAAGATTACGTCGATTTTCTTCACATTTGCAATTATTGATTACTGTGTCTGTAGTTTCAAATTTTTTCGTCCGTTCTATTGTTGATTTACTTGGTATTGGCTTATTGGGAAAATAGGCTGCAAACATGTCCGCTACTCTTCGATAACTATTTCCCTGGTAAAACCATTTTATAATAGTGATTTTTCTTGATTTAAGTAGTTCATTATTTAAGAATGATGTGACATTGATCTGACAACTTGAGAGTAAGAGGTTAAATAATTTTTCTAGTATTTTATTATGAACTTCTAATAATACAAGTCGGGTAAGAAGATAGGAGATTCGTAACATATTTCAGCATTTATCTCTTAGCTCGCGGACTGAGAAGAGCTGGAAATTTGTACACTGGGTACAACTTTTCGTGCTCTTTAAAAATCCTAATAATATTTTCTTCTAAAATAATTTGGGGAGCCAATATTGGACCAGTTCAAAATTTACATGGGATTCCCTATGTCCCGCTCGACGGACCAACACTCGGTATGGTTATTTGGGTAAAAATAATATTTTTTTGCACAATTTAATCTAAATTTTTACAGAAAAAGAATAATTATACTATGAATTACTTTTTAAATATAATTATCAAAAAAAAAACACTTTATCAGTAATCTCTATAAGGAGTAGTGTTCACTGGTTTTTAAAAAGTGTGGTATTTCTTAATTTAATTTAAATAAAGTGAAAAATAGTTCTCATTTTGTTTGCCAGTATAATTTTAGTAGATAAGAATAATAATTTGTTATTGAGTACTTCATACAAGGCTTATAAGCATTTATTTTATATATTTACAATTTTTACACATTTTTAAGTAGTTGTTTAATTTAAATGATAAGCAGGTTGTTGATGTAGATAAGTTTAAAATTAGGCCATCTTGTTTGTTCTAAACAGAATATAGTATATAGTTGTTATATATTTTTAAAAAGATTTTATGTTGGTTAGTAAAAAAGTTTATTATTAAATAAAAATATTTGTTAGAAATATGTTTTTTTAACACGCTTTTATTAACTTGGGTTGTAACTATCTATCAATCTGGCTATGTAACGGAATCTTTGAGCCTAATTTTAACCAACTTCCAGCTATTCGATTTCTTTGAAACTTTGCACACGTATTAAGGAAACATGACAATGCAATAATCTGCAAACAGTATCCCGTTATCTTTTTTGGATCGCCAGGAAAAAAATTCCATTATATTATAAAAACAACACCTAGGTTGCCATCTGTTGGCAACATTTCAAACTTTGCTATTAAATGAAGAAGAAATTTTTTAGTGGGTTGCAATATGTTGGCAACGGTCCAAACATTGCCTGGATTGCCATCTGTTGGCAAAATTTCAAACTTTGCTACTTAATGAAGAAGAAATTTTTTAGTGAGTTGCAATCTGTTGGAAAAATTTTAAAATTTGCTACTCTTGTTCATTAAAAAATTTTTTTCGCCATTTTGTCAAGAGTAGCAGAAACTAAAAAATGAAAAATAATTAATAGTTTAAAAAACTAAAAACACGCTTTTATATGCAACCGAACTAAAAATTAGAAAATAATTTTTCATTAAAAAAATATTGTCATTTCATAGTAAAAAGCGTGGGGTGATAAATATATTAAATGTTATAATTATTATATTTGCAAATATCTATGATGGAAAAGTTATGAAAAAATAGTAAAATGCACCCCACGCTTTTTACTATGAAATGACAATATTTTTTTAATGAAAAATTATTTTCTAATTTTTAGTTCGGTTGCATATAAAAGGTTTAAAAAACTAAAAAACACGCTTTATATGCAACTGAACTAAAAATTAGAAAATAATTTTTCATTAAAAAGAGATTGTCACTTCAGAGTAAAAAGCGTGAAGTGCTTAATATATTAAATGTTATAATTATTATATTTGCCAATATCTATGAGGGAAAAGTTATGAAAAATAGTAAAATGCACCCCACGCTTTACTCTGAAGTGACAATCTTTTTTTAATGAAAAATTATTTTCTAATTTTTAGTTCGGTTGCATATAAAAGCGTGTTTTTTAGTTTTTTTAAACTATTATTTATTTTTCATTTTTTAGTTCGATATGCATGTATGTATGTATGTATGTATGTAAAAATGCTCCAGTTTATTCAC
The DNA here is from genome assembly GCA_014170235.1 of Listronotus bonariensis. Lineage (NCBI taxonomy): Eukaryota > Metazoa > Arthropoda > Insecta > Coleoptera > Curculionidae > Listronotus > Listronotus bonariensis. Next base: position 70,184 of record JACEGR010004010.1, on the reverse strand, counting down.
TAAAAATTCCTTCGCCATTTTGTCAAGAGTAGCTAATAAAAAGCGTGTTTTTCTTTAAAGTTCCTGAGAAAAGTTTGGGATGTTGCCAAAAGATGGCAACACAGGTGTTGTTTTTATAATATAAAGGAATTTTTTTATCCTGGCGATCCTAACCAGGATAACGGGATACTGTTTGCAGATTATTGCATTGTCATGGGTCCTTGATACGTGTGCAAAGTTTCAAAGAAATCGAATAGCTGGAAGTTGGTAAAAATTAGGCTCAAAGATTCCGTTACATAGATAGATAGATAGATAGATAGGATGGATAGTTACGACGTGTGCAGCAGGATTTAACATTTGGTCATAAAGTTATTAATAACTTAGTCAACTGTTCTGAACTCCTGAGTTTGTTCAATTTTAGGGTCCCCCTTCGCTCTACAAGGCAGATTTGATCTTCTTGAATCCTATCAGAACAGACATAGGTAGTAACGACCCAATTAGGCGGATTATGAGATCGTTAAATGGATTACCAATGGAGTTAAACTTTAACTGCGCTCAGGATAAGTTTAAGGTCATTAGGACCGTCGTTACAAACGTTTAAAAGGCAGTGTTTCTCGTTAACTGTTGTGTTTTTTGTTGACATTTTGTTACTATATTTTTCCCTTGTGATAAAAATATAATTTGGGTAGGTAAAGTCATAAATTTTTAATGATTTAACACAGTTGATTTTCCATGTTTGATTTGTAATGCTTTTTGTGTTTATTTATTAAGTTTTATTACAAATTTTTAAATTCATAATTGTGCATTTGTCCTGTACAAAAACTTTATTTATAAAACATGCTAGCTTTCCATTTAACAAATTTTTTATGTAATCTAAATTTATATCCTTAAAATAAGTGACACTAAAACACCATTAACTATTGTTTGTTGTATTTTACAAAATTGAAAATATTCCATGTTTTTTAATCTTCTTTAAAAACACTGACCCTTACTGTAGTAACTCTTCTTTTCGCAAATGAACTGTCAAATGTTTCTTTAAATAACTCTTTTCCAAAAACCCTTTACCACAAAAGTTACAAACATGAGATTTAATTCCAAGATGGATCCTCTCGTGGACCTGCAAGTTCCACCTTCCCTTAAACCCTTTAGAACAATACTGACATTGGAACCTCACAATGTTTAAGTGTACTTCACTAACATGCCTTGATAAATTTCGCTGAAACTTAAACTGTTTGTCACAATGTGCACATTTGAACACACCTTGCTTTTTCTTATGAGGATAGTGAGTTTCCAAATGAGTATATATATTCGCAACATTTTTTCCACAAACATAGCATAAAGTTTGCTTATTACATCGATGTTTGTGGGTTTTGTATGAGCTAGGAAGCTGAAATACTTTACCACACGGCGGACATTGAGATCTTTTAAGCTTATTTTTGCATACATGTGACTTGAAACTTCTTCTACTATCAAACAAACGATGGCATTTGGAACAAAATAACCTACAGGTATGAATTTGCCTCTCTTCCTCACTCTTAAACTTTTGATAACACTGTTTACATTGGACATATGTCATTTGATTTTGATAAAACTTAGCATAAGAAACTTCATTCTCATGCCCAAATTTGTGCCTCCTCAAATGTTCAGGATTCGAAAAAGATTTTTCACAATAATCACATTTAAAAGGCAATTCTTTGTCGTCTGTATGCTTTAGCAGATGAAAATCAAAATTTGTTTTACGGAAAAAAGACTTATCACACTCCTGACACTTATATGGAGCCTCTTTTTATGAGACAGTCTATGCATTTTTAAATGATTTACCCCTAAGAAGATTCGATTACATATGTTACATCGAAAATTACCTTCCAAACGATGCTGTTTTATATGATCTCTAAATGGTTCACCTTCAAACTCTTGTTGACAAAACGGACAAGTATGAATAATTTTTTCTTGATTAAAAAGTCCAATGTTTTTTGTTCTAGGTTTAGCATAAAACTTGATTTTTTGTTATATTTTGGAGCAGATTTTATATAGGAATTTAGAGTTTCATGAGATCTACAATGATCTTTTTAATTCTAGAGCAGTGAATTCTTTGGGACATATTGGACAGCGATGCAATTTTGGTGGCACTGAAGGCATCCCTTTAGCTTCAGCAAGATTTACTGAAGTTACAGTATCTTTTGTGTCTGCAGATTTGGTGATAGTGCTTGAAGTTTTAGATTTTACCTTTGTTTTAAACAGTATAGCCGAATCATTGGTTTGTTCCATAGTATTTTCATTATTTTTTACATTGATACATTTTTCACTTTTATGCATTTCACAATGTTTTTTTAATTCTGAAAAAGTAAACTCTTTCGAGCATATGAGACATTGAAGTGATCTTGGGGGTGTTATAACGTTTTTAGTTTTTATACAATGCCATTTCAGTGGTGGATTCTTTTTCCATTGATATATCCATTTTAGTTGTATCTACATTTTGAATACTCAGAATCAAGTCTTGGCTGTCTCTATTTGTATTTGGGTCAAAAATTTCCTCTTTTGATTCGTCTTTATTTCTTTGAGGTTCTGCTAAATAGTTATTCAATATTAGTGTTGATTCTTCATATTTCTGATGAAATGCATGTGCACTAACTAAGAGATCTACACAATGCTCACAAATATTTGGAGGCATTTTTGGATTTTCCATCTGTAACAAAAAAAATGTTGCATTTATAAATTTTAAATAAAGATTATAATATAAGTTAATCCTAAGTAAGTAAAATTAAAATTACAAAAAAAACAAGGTATGAATTTAAAAAGGAATAAACTAATAAATTGCTTAGGTACTGATACTTTAAGCGAGAGGTATATCAATTAGGAAAATGAAAATTTATTTTTGTTTGTTTTAGAGTAACTCTTGTTTTATTTTTATAATAAATTGTGGTAATAGTTCGATATAGTGGTTTTCGCTATTATAAGGGATTTTTAAAAAAATTTTTCAGGGCGTTTCTATAGGTCGATTATTACTGCAAACCTAGTGTAAAGCGCGTTTCTCCAAAATCCACTTCTATAATTTATCATTAATAAAAACATATTTACGGGACCCGGTGGAGTGAACAAGGGTGCTGGGTGGGGACAAGAAACAGTAGAAATCTTATATTAAACGCCCAAAAACTACACACGCACTTTCTGTTTACAAAAATGCCCAAAAAATTGTTTAAAAAAATTAAAAATAAATAATAGTACAACAATCCCGCCATGGCTGTCACTGCATAAAAAAGAAGAGTTTGCAATGGAACTGTAAATGTTTTGCGATGTTGCCAAATAAAGTGAGTAAGCGTCAATAGCTTAAAAAAAAGAAAGATACAGGACAAAATTCATATGAAAAATTAAGTTATTCCTTCTTCCTATTATATTTGTAGAGAAAAAATGAAAATACCTAAACATAAAGAAGGAGGCATTTCTACAAAAATACCATTGTTTCTCATGGAAATGGTGGATAATCCCCGAAATAGGCTTGGTGTTAATTCTTCATAGAAGTTTGGCAACGCTGCTTCTATCAAGACTGTCATTTTCATAATGACAAACTTCATGTTATCAGCTGACCAAAATGAATGCGCCTATTTTCCATCTTTAATTAATGGCGGACGAGATATCTCATATGTGAGGTTAGTTTTTCGAAAAATTTAATACTATTCAAAATTAATTTACATTTTTCATGTGCCCCTAGTGCAGTGTATTAATGTTTTCTTGTGTTTGACGTTGGATTTATAGTGTTTTGACCCCACCCAGCACCCCTGTTCCTCCACCGTCCCGTAAATATGTTTTTATTAATAATAATTTATAGAAATGGATTTTGGAAAACGCGCATACAGATTTGTGTCATAATCGACCTATAGAAACGCCCTGAAAAGAATTTTTCGAAAATCTCTTATAATAGCGAAAACCGCTATATTGAACTATTACCTTTTTATAATAAATTGTAAAATTATGAAGAATGTTTTCTCAGATATTACTGAAACTTACTTTATCTAAATCTTCCCAGTTAAATATTGGAATGTATTTGAAATATCAAGAACTGTTCCATCACCAAATGTAATCAATGAAAAGAAAGACCACATGGTTTCTTTTTCTTCCAAACACAATCTACAAAGTTTTGGAACAACTTCTGGATATAAAATTTTAGAGTAGTTATGTTCTTCCCGGTCAGGATCCATTTCTTGGGCTACTGGGTATTTATAATATTAATAATTATTTTGAAAATTATGTTTATTCCATGATTACATTTGCAAACATATATTTTATTTATATGTTATTTATTGGTCTCCCAACATATATTTCTAAGATGTTTTTACTTTTTTGTTGAAGAATCAAAACAATTAACAGAAAACTAAAAATGTAAACAAATTTTAAAGTTGATGCATAGGTTAAAGGGTTAGGGGAAAAATATTCTTCTTCTTTATATTAAATGGCACCACTGTAAGTTAACTTGCCACCCTGATACGGAACCCTCCAGTGTTAAATATGTACTCTTGAGTATACATCTACTAGAGGCAACCTTGCCATTTAAAAGTACAAATATATAAGATGGGTCGCTCTGCCTCTTCATAAGCTTTGGTTGGTGGGTGTACTAAAGCGGCAATTACCGAGCATCAACGCCTAGGCAGTTTTGGCCTAGCAGAAACTGAAGAAGAAGTGTTGTCAAAGTGGCGTCACTTTTTAGGGTTATATTTACTACTTGATTTACAATGCAAAATGCAACAAATTTAACCGAAGAGACAATATTATATTAAAGGAATATTTTTTAAATAAATAGAAATGGGTAATAAATGTAGGGCATGTTTAACTTCAGTTTCTAATGTAAAGTATTATTCGCTCTTAACTGTTTTTCCAGAGTTTAAAAAAAATCTCTTACAGTTTTGGATTTGTTATGCACTGTAACTTCATCTCAAGTAAGTTTTTTTCGAATTAATGAAAATCCCTTTATTTAAAGACCTAAATATACTACGAAAAACATCATACCACTATCTGCAACAGCTTGTTTATGGTAAACCTTTTTTTGTTTTGTAATATATGGCCTGATATGGCGTTTTAGGTGGATCTTGATGAAAACCTCCCTTCTAAAATATGTGACCCATGCTTTCGGACATTGAAACATGCCTATGGATTTATTGTAGCTTTTAAGTTTTCACAGAATGTCCTATCTAAGAAAAACACCATTAATCAAATTAAAACTTTGCCCGACATATCTAATAAGCAGGATCATGAAATACAGGAAAATACGTTAGATTTAATGGAAGAAAAAATTATTATTATTACAGGAGGAGAGGATCCACAAGATAGTTTAGGTATCAAAAACATTTTATTAATTTGGATTTAGAAAGAAATTAATAATATAAACTAATCTATGAATAATTTAAACATATTTTAGATCAAGGTGAGGATGATGAAGAAAGCAATGACTCAAAACCTCTAAAAATTGACTCTTTATTAACAGATAGTAATGTCAGTGATATAACAAGTGATGATGGTCTTTCCGAATATAAAGAAGAAGTTAAAAGTGAAGATGACCTTTCTAAAGAGGAAGAAGAAATTATGGAAAGTGATTTTAATCAAGAGGACTTGCTTAAGGATGATCAGATAAAGGTAAAATACTAAAAATAGTCCATTAAAACATCACTTATGATTCTTTTTAGAAATCTAAATCTGGATTCTCTGTTATATCCTTTTATTAACTTGGGTTGTAACTATCTATCTATCAATCTGGCTGGCTATGTAACGGAATCTTTGAGCCTAATTTAACCAACTTCCAGCTATTCGATTTCTTTGAAACTTTGCACACGTATTAAGGAAACGATGACAATGCAATAATTTAAAAACAGTATCCCGTTAAGTTCCAGCATTTTCCAGGAAAACCGGAAAAGTGAAAAATCGTACGTTCTGGCGGATGCGCAGATTAGACAATTGAATAATCGAACTTGACAACATTTGCCGACGGGTTGGGGACAGGGGCTCAATTCTGCTAAATTGAACTCATTCGTTCGCTGAACGTATTCGTTCCGGGAGCGTATAACCTTCATCTGTTTTTTTAACGAACGAATAACCTTCACTTGTTTTTTAAAACAGGCGGTCATCAAAATAATAATGCCCAACATGACTTATACATAAATTACCAAGCTTCTGTAATTTGTAAAAAATGATAAAAACACTTACTTGATGCCTCATATTTAGACAAAGAAAACTATCACTAGGTAATAAACCAAAGCATTTTCAATACGTTGTTTACAGTGGAAAACATCATTTTCAACAAATTTAATATTTTTCATAAAACGGTAATAAACTTTTCTAACCTCTAACTTTGGTGTATTGTGGGTTAGCTACCTACTGACTGATAGCCTAGTTTACACCGCAAAGCTACCCACTGACTGATAGCCTAGTTTACACCGCAAAGATCTTTGGATTCTTTTAAATGAGTTTTAACTTTAGTAATAAAATCAAAATTGGGTATCAAACTTTACTATTTATGAGTTTGCATAAGATGAAAAGTACGCTTGACTTTGACAAATCTGTCATATTTTAAATTTTAATGCGGTGTTGTGCGCCAATTTGGGAAGGTGGCTATGCACGAAAGAAAACTTTTTAACACGCTTTTATTAACTTGGGTTGTAACTATCTATCTATCCATCTGGCTATCTATGTAACGGAATCTTTGAGCCTAATTTTAACCAACTTCCAGCTATTCGATTTCTTTGAAACTTTGCACACTTATTAATGACCCATGACAATGCAATAATCTGCAAACAGTATCCCGTTATCTTGTTTTTGATCGCCAGGAAAAAATTCCATTATATTATAAAAACAACACCTGGGTTGCCATCTGTTGGCAACATTCCAAACTTTGCTACTCAATTGCGAAGAAATTTTTTAGTGGTTGCCATCTGTTGGCAACATTTCAAACTTTGCTACTTTGCCATCTGTTGGCAACATTCCAAACTTTGCTACTCAATTGCGAAGAAATTTTTAGTGGGTTGCCATCTGTTGGCAACATTTCAAACTTTGCTACTCTTGTTCACTAAAAATTTTTTTCGCCATTTTGTCAAGAGTAGCAAAGTTAATTGATATAACGAACTAAAAAATGAAAAATAATTAATAGTTTAAAAACTAAAAACACGCTTTTATATGCAACCGAACTAAAAATTAGAAAATAATTTTTCATTAAAAAAAATATTGTCATTTCATAGTAAAAAGCGTGGGGTGCTTAATATATTAAATGTTATAATTATTATATTTGCCAATATCTATGATGGAAAAGTTATGAAAAAATAGTAAAATGCACCCCACGCTTTTTACTATGAAATGACAATATTTTTTTAATGAAAAATTATTTTCTAATTTTTAGTTCGGTTGCATATAAAAGTAACGGAATCTTTGAGCCTAATTTTAACCAACTTCCAGCTATTCGATTTCTTTGAAACTTTGCACACGTATTAAGGAAACATGACAATGCAATAATCTGCAAACAGTATCCCGTTATCTTTTTTGATCGCCAGGAAAAAAATTCCATTATATTATATAAAAATAACACCTAGGTTGCCATCTGTTGGCAACATTTCAAACTTTGCTATTAAATGAAGAAGAAATTTTTAGTGGGTTGCAATATATTGGCAACGGTCCAAACATTGCCTGGATTGCCATCTGTTGGCAAAATTTCAAACTTTGCTACTTAATGAAGAAGAAATTTTTTAGTGAGTTGCAATCTGTTGGAAAAATTTTAAAATTTGCCACTCTTTGTTCATTAAAAATTTTTTCGCCATTTTGTCAAGAGTAGCAGAAACTAAAAATGAAAAATAATTAATAGTTTAAAAAACTAAAAAACACGCTTTTATATGCAACCGAACTAAAAATTAGAAAATAATTTTTCATTAAAAAAATATTGTCATTTCATAGTAAAAAGCGTGGGGTGATAAATATATTAAATGTTATAATTATTATATTTGCAAATATCTATGATGGAAAAGTTATGAAAATAGTAAAATGCACCCCACGCTTTTTACTATGAAATGACAATATTTTTTTTAATGAAAAATTATTTTCTAATTTTTAGTTCGGTTGCATATAAAAGTCCAAAAAAAATTTATTTAGTTAGGAGCTAAATAAGCGTCTTAGTACATTTAACAGCAGTTGCCAAATTTTTAAAGAAATTGGTTTTTAGTAATATTTAAAATTTTAAAAAATATTAACTCTTTTTTAACATTTAACCCTCCCTACCTCTGAAATATAGCAATTCCAGACATGTTCACTTAGGGACTTTTTCCTAAAATAACATAAGGAACCACTTAAGGTTTTGTACCATATTTAGAAAACGCCCTGTATGTTTTTTTGTTTTAGGAAGAACTAGATAATACAATCTTAGAACAGCTTGAAACAGAAGATGCTATTTCTGATGACAACTCCAACCAAGATATGAATAAAAGGAAGCTAACAGTAGCAACGTAATAGGTGTTAATTTAAGTAAAAAAGCGCACACAAAATTGTGGGGAAATTTGTAACGAAAAGGAAATTATTATTTAGTCAGTAATCTACTTAAGCATATGAATTCTAAACATTCCAGTCAAACCGAAACAGGTTGAAGATGGCAATGAATTGTATAAATGTGAAACATGCGATAAGCTATTCAAATCAAAAAACAGTTCAAACTTCACGAATATAACTTTCATCATCCTGATTCTGATGAAAAATATAGATGTAAAATTTGTAATGAACTTTTTACTAATAGCGCAGGTAAGTGTATACCTACTGCATTTTTGCAGGTATTTATTTTTAAAATTAACTTAGTTTTATTCACAACAGTTTATGTTGTTTGTTATGTTGTAATGTTTAAGTAAAGATATACGGTTATTAGCAAATCCAGGAGCCCAATTCAAAGTGTACAATTTTCATCTTATCTTATTCTATAAAAATAAGATGAAATGTCTCAATAGTTAGTATTTTTTAGGGCTGATTTTAACTAAATCAGTTTTTGGCCATGATTATAAACTGCAATTTTTATAACATAAATTTTTTTAAAACTTAAACAAAAATGCTTTTTAGTTTAGTTAATGACACCTAGATGCTTATTGCACCTGTATGGGTCAAATATTAATTTATTATTCTTTTGTATATATTAAGACAGAGTTTACTTACATGTAATACTTAGGTGTTTATTTATCAAATTAATCCTTCCATCCTCCTCTTTGAAAAAATGTTTAATTTCAAGCTTGTTAAGATTAGAAATACTTTAAATAAGAGAGTTTTTCAGTGCTTAAAATCCTCAGACTATATGTATAAAAGTTTCAATCGTAATTTTAGTTTGGAAATATTAATATTTTAATTAAAACAACCACGATTGGGTGAAACGCATGAAAAAGAACGACATAACCTAACTAAATTTGAAAACACAACAAGCTTATGCAAATATGCCTACCAAGCGGTAGATTTCTGTAAAATTTTGCATATTCGCCAAAAACACCGCGAAAAATAATATAATAGGTCGCGGCATTGATCATTGTACTCTTACACGTCTTTTTTAACTTTCTGAATGCGCTTTTGTGCTTCCTTCTTTAGTTTTAATACATTTTGGTCAACCTAAAATATGACCCAGTAAATTCTCTCCATTCTCGCGAAGGGATTTTCTTGCCTAATAACAGCTTTGAATGAATTAGGTGGGTCATTGGCCAAATGACCTTATGGACGAGCCGCGCTTGATCTATAACAGAGTATTTAAACTTTAAAAAATGCATTCCATTCAATTTACAAGTTCTATGTTAATTTTTTATAAAATGTGGTAATATTGGAAATTGTATTCTTTGAAACACCTTCAATGGTTAAAAGTATTGCATATATTGTTTATTGTTTAATATTTTTATTAAGGATGTGGCTGACTGCTTTAAGTTCTCTAAATTCTTATTGTATGCCGATGATTTAAAAAATTTTCTTAAGATAAGTAGCAGACAGGATGTTATTAATTTACAGGCGGACTTGGATAGGTTTTATGATTGGTGTACAAGAAACTGAATGATTCTTAATATAAAAAAATGCACATCAATCCAGTTTAGTAGATCTTTAAACGTACAAAGAAATGTTTACAGAATTAATTGCGAGCCTTTAAGCCACGTAAATACTATTAAAGATTTGGGGGTGTTCTTTGATCATAAACTTACATTTTTTTCCCATATTGAATATTGCAAGAATAGAGCCCTAAGAGTTTTAGGGTTTATTAAAAGAAATACCAAAGATTTTAAAAATATAAATTCAATAAAACTATTGTATACGTCGTTAGTAAGACCCCATTTGGAAAATTGTTCTGTTGTTTGGAATCCATATTATGAGAAATATGTTAAAATGTTAAATTCTGTTCAGAGAAAGTTTTTAAGATACATTGCCTTTAAATTGCATATTCCCCAAGAAACAATACATTTTGAAGATCTTGAAAAAGCTATTAATATACAAAGTTTGGAAGTTAGACGTGAAAATGCTGATGTATTGTTTCTTTTTAAACTAATTCCTGGGAATGTGCAATGTAGTGTGAACTACTCTTTTCTATAAATTTCTATGTTCCTTCAAGGACATTAAGGCATTCTGTTACCTTTCAAACAAACTTTTGACCAAAGGTTGTATGGGCAATTTTCCCCAATAAATAGATTGATGAAGCATGCCAATAAATTTGGGGACGATTTATTTAATCTATCCCTAAATAGGCTTCGAAGGGTTATGAAGTCCAATGTTTTATAGATTAAGGCTTCATGTTGTTTTATTTTCAAAGTTAGATTTTTTTAATGTGTATATTTTAAATTTAATTTTAGATGTTGTTTTCTTGTTTCTTAATCATTAGTAGCTTGTTATTTTTTACTGCTTTTTAAGTATTTTGGTGGTTAACTAAAATATAAAATTTTAGTCCTGAATATTTGTTAATTAAAAAGCTTAGTACTAGATATATATGTAGATGCTTTTTATTTAAAATTGTAATTGGGCAATGCCCGTTAATGAGTAAATAAATAAATAAATATTTTTATGCAAAATTAAAATATACAATTTCTTTTAGCTGTTAGGTATCACACTGCAGCAAAACATGTGGGAAAAAATATTCATGCAGCATTTGTCACAAGCAGTTTATGAGTCCCTCCGGTGTAAAAGTCCACATTATGGAGGTTCACGAAAACAACAAACCTGAAAAGTTTTTATGTTCAGTGTGCGGTAGAGGATTTAAATATAGCTCAGCACTAAAGGTATGTACTCATTAAAAAAAAATGTTTTTTACTTGTGTTTGTTTTTTTTTATATTGTGTCTTAAGAGCATTGGGGAATTCAGATTAAGAGACACAATGTGGCAACATGGTTTTGCTAGAAACATATACAGAAGAAAATATAATTAGGATTTTTTAAAGAGCACGAAAAGTTGTACCCAGTGTACAAATTTCAGCTCTTCTCAGTCCGCCAGCTAAGAGATAAATGCTAAAATAAGTTACGAATCTCCTATCTTCTTACCCGCCTTGTATTATTAGAAGTTTATAATAAAATACTAGAAAAATTATTTAACCTCTTACTCTCAAGTTGTCAGATCAATGTCACATCATTCTTAAATAATGAACTACTTAAATCAAGAAAAATCACTATTATAAAATGGTTTTACCAGGGAAATAGTTATCGAAGAGTAGCGGACATGTTTGCAGCCTATTTTCCCAATAGGCCAATACCAAGTAAATCGACAATAGAACGGACGATAAAAAATTTGAAACTACAGGCACAGTAATCAATAATTGCAAATGTGAAGAAAATCGACGTGATCTTTCGCCAAACGATTTTTTCTATGGGGACATTTAAAAACTAAGCTACCAATAAAAAATATGAAAATTTAGTCCAGCTAAGGAATGCTATTTCCGCTGAATGTGCCAGAATATGGATGTACCAACTAGCCAACGTAAGAAATGAGTTTTATAATCGTTTGGGTTATTGTCTGGCAGTTAATGGAGGAATATTTGAGCATTTGATTAAATCCTGATATTTTCGTCATAAATTGATTTCTAAATGTAGAAAAATTTGTTTTATTGTCTTGCGTAACTGTGAGTGCATGTGTTGGAATTAGCTGTAAACTAAAATGAAATGCGAGGATTCTTTTTGAAATTCCCGTATAAAATTGTTCAGTTTTGGCAATGACATTATAAATTAATGATCTAAATTGTCACTGATAAATCGATATGGTGTTTTTATTATTGATTTCTAGAGTACAGGGTGCATAATGAGATACTACGTTGCAGAAGTATTAAGCAGTTTACTCTTTACTGGTTGGTTGAAAAATGCTCAAATTTTCATTTTGGGTGGAACTTACTGTGCTCTTCAATAAATCCAAATAGCATTTTTTCTAAAATAATTAGGGGAGCCAATATTTGACTACTTCAAAATTTACATATTATGGACATTTAGAGATATATTTGAAGGTTCTATAAACATATATTTTCTTGTAAGTCAGGAAAAAAAACTTGACATTGGCACCATATTAGAAATATCATTGGTTGTTTTTGCAAAAAACCTTTCAATTATACAAATATTTAGTGTTCATCAGAGATGCCACAACTTCGTCTAATTTCAGTCTACTCCATTTCCTAATCACATTCTGTGAATAGACTGTTATAAAAAATTGGGCCTGTTTTTTTCGTAAATGCTTACATACATGCTTAATACCTTAATCTATAAATATTTACCAATGGCTATCATTTTCTGTAAAAAACACAATTGGATACTAACATTTGGGATTTTTCTCCCTCTCTTATATTTATGCCAACTGTTATTTTACTGGTATTTTTTCAGAGACGTAAACAATTAGTCCGTCAACCCACAGGTCCATTTTTGAAAAAAAACCAACATCTGAGGTTTGTCCAAAGAGCTCCTCAAATGTCATAGTGTTCCAAAAAAGATTTAATCATAGAGGCGCTTTTTCAGAATTTCCCTTGGACTTGTCAAATATTTTATTTTATTTGGTTTGTTATTTAACAATTTTTTTTTAAAGATTAAACTTAAATTTGGTCCACATTTATCTGTAATTAGGTTTTTTTTCAGTATCACGTAGCTTATGAGCACACGAAAAAAAAGATTTTGTATGCGGTTTTTGTGGCTTAAGTTTCGTATTGCAAGGAGCCTTAAGAAATCACGAAAGAACCCATACAGATGAAAGACCCTACAAATGCAAATATTGCGAAAAATCATTTAAGAGAAGTAAGTTTGTCTTTTACTTTTAACTTAAGTAATCGCATATTTTTTTTTTTTTTTTTCTTTGGACAATCCACGAAGGCTGAAAGCCTAAATACTAACGTACCGTGGGTGTCTTAAGCAGGGTAAGAGGAAGCTGTTAACACGGGACTTAAATCTTGAAGATTTGGGGGGAAGGAAAGACCTCCGCGGGCAAGAACGAACGAAATGGGAAGTTCGGGGCATGTCCAATTGAACTGTATAGGGATGCATACGCGCGGCACCACGAGTTTCTCTGTTGGGAGCTGCAAGAGGAGGGACTATACTGGATAATTCGTCGGAGCAGAAGCCGTAAAAGTATCTATAGAAGAGCGATAGATCTCCCACAGCTCGACGATGGGTAAGAGAAGTAAGTATTTGAGTAAGTAAAGGATCATTAATAAGACGAACAGCCCTTTTTTGAATGGCATCAAGAATGCTGAGGGTTGTAGGGGATGCCATTCCCCAGACATGAGAACAATATTCCAGAGAGGGTCGAATTTGGGACACATACAAAGTGTATAAATTGGAAGGAGAAAATACTTTTGGCTCGGAAAAGAAATCCAAGCTTTTTGAAGCCGCGGTGGCTATAGATACAATGTGTTGCAATGGATGAGTGTTTGATGATTTTTTTGCGACAAAGAACATGATTGTGTTTTGGATGCATTAAATTAAACGAGATTTTTGGCGCTCCAATCCAATATCAAATTGAGATCCTGTGAAAGAGATATCTGCATCGCCCTGCGTTTGCTTTCCAAGTCGGGTTGAGAGATTGGTTTGGGAACCTGAAAAGTGGAGTGAAGAGTACTATCGTCAGCGTAACTATGAATGGGACTGGTTGTGAAAGAAAGAAGGTCGTTGATGTGAAGAATAAACAAAGTTGGTGCTAGTACTGAACCCTGTGGCACTCCAGCATTAATTTCGTGAAAGCTTGAAGAGTGGCCATCAACTATGACTGATATACGACGATTAGAAAGATAACTGGAGAGCCAAGAGCATGCAGAGTTTAGTTGGAAGACCGTAGGAGGGAAGCTTATTAAGAAGTGCGTCATGCCAGACTTGTTTGAAAGCTTTAGATATATCAAGAGCAACGATCAGGGACTCACCTAGAAACTCAAGAGACTTGTTCCAGTTGTGTGAAACGAAGGAAAGAAGATCTGCTGTAGATCTCTTGTGACGAAATCCGTATTGCCTGTCATTTAAAATTTTATGTTTTTCTAAATACCTAAGAATTTGCGAGTTAATGGATTTCTCCATTACTTTACAAAGCATTGAGAGGAGTGAAATGGGTCTATAGTTGGATGGAAGAGATTTAGATCCTTTCTTGGGAATAGGCTGGACACGTGCAGCTCTCCAGCAGTCTGGATAAATACCCGTGTCATAAGAAATTCGAAAGAGCCTGGTTAAAATAGGTGCAAGTTCAGGAGCACATTTTTTTAAAGCGATTGCTGGTATTCCATCTAGCCCTATTTATTTTCTTTAAATAATTAATGTTTTGCTAAATGTGTTAAAATTGGCATACTATGGTTTGGTTTAGTCACATATATCATATAGTTTAATATTTTGGGGAGCTTCAGCATATGTTGGTAGAGTCTTTGTTTTGCAGAAAAGGATTTTCAGATGTATGTTTTAGGCTTACCACCGGGTGCGCATTGCCGACAAGCATTTATAGATTTAGGAATTTAAACTCTCCCGTCTCTCTATAAATACCTTTTAATAATTTATGTAAGACAGATTAAGGCTGAATTTTAAAGGAATTCTGATATTCACAATTATAATACAAGAACTAATAACCACCTACATCTTACATATTCTCGCTTAAGTGTCGGCCAGAGTTCTCCGACATTTAAAGGAATTATTTTTATAAATAATTTAAATTTCTGCAACTTTTGGTAATTTAAAAAAAAATCGCTTCTGAAGAATACTTTGCAGAATTTCTTAGTGGAACAAGCCTTTTATGATGTGAATGAGTATCTATCAATGAAGGCTGTGATTTTAAATAGTAAAAGTATTTAAGTTACACATTTCCATTGTGTTTGTGCTTTATTTTTGTAGTTTGTATTAAAAAAAATATATATTTTTGAAGTCTGTTTAAAAAGAAAACTCCAATCATTTAAATGTGTAGCAAATTAGTCTTTTAATCTTTTATTGTGTTTATTTTATTTATATATTTTTAAATTTAGTTTTATTGTATGTTTGTATGACAAAGTCCAAGCTATTTCTTTTCTTTGTAATGGCTTGAGTCATAAATTAAGATTACTTTACTTTTTTAATAGACATTAAAATTGACCTATGTTTTTTAGGTCCTGAAAGAAAAAGACACCAGAACACCCACCTTGGTATATATCCACACCACTGTAAGTACTGTGGCAAAGAATTTACTTCTAAGTACAATATGAGGGTTCACTGGCTTCAGCATCATGGAAATTTTAGGTGTGAAGTTTGTGTTAAAGGTTTTGCTTCAGCAGAAATTTTAAAATTTCATTGTTGGACAAGACATAAAAAGACCGATGTAAAAATTGAAACAGAATAAAAGTTAAAATTACACTGAGAATGTGTCTTTTATCATAAAAATAATTTTTAATCGGAAGAATTTACTAGACCCTTTGGTTTAGAACTTTTATTATCCTGTACATATATTATATCTTAGGGTAGCCCCAGAGTTTCTTTATGAGAAGGGGTTTAGACATAAGCAAGACCGGGGATAGCTTTTGTCAGGGACGTGAGGGTGTGAGAATTACGATTTCGGTTGGCAGTTCTGTTCAAAGTTGGTAGCATTATCAGCTGATGACAGAGTCGTGCCTTGTCGAAGCTTTATTTGGTAAAAACTGTGGAAATTTGCCATTTTCATTTTGGTTGTATATTTTGCAAGGATTTTTAGTTGTTAATGTTTTTGGTTAGTTTAGAGACTTCACATATTATTGGTTCGGACTCGTTTTATTTTAAAGATTTTGATAGTGTTTAGTCGAATAGTTTTCAGTCATTCGTGTTTTTATATACATATGATACTGATGAGTGTCCGCTAATTAATGGTTCACAGAAAAACCACAGATTTCTTATACGAAAATACCCATTCAGGATTTAAACAAACATACCTATATCCAAAAGTTAATGATAAGGAAGATACGGGGGTTAAAGGGATATAAATATTTTTTATTCATGCATTTCGATAATTTCCTGATATATTTTTAAACATTTTAATAAAACTCGGTATCCAGGAGTTTTTAGATATCAGCTATTTATATCTGAGCAGTTGTAATTATAGCTAATACGATGTTATTAAAGGTACATATTTTTGGGTGCACTGAACAAGTAAAACGAGAAATACCTTAAAAACGGTTGTCAAGACTGATTCTTACTAAGTATACCTTTTTTGTGCAGAAAGCATAGAGAAGCTTACTAGTTTACATACATACAGAGTAGTAACAAAAAATTGGGTAGTTTTAGAGAATTTTAAATAGTGTACCCATCGCCCTCTAGTCTACACACAAAAATTAATATTCGATCTGAAAAGCTAATGTTTAAAAACCCCGAGATACCGTTTTATTCAAATATTTAAAAAGGGGGAAACAATTATCGAAATAAATTTACTTTTTCGTTTTACTTTGACACCCTCGTATCTTCCTTATTATAAACTTTTGGATATTAGGTATGTTTGGTTAAATCTTCATATTTTGGCATAAGGAATCTGTGGTTTTTCTGTGTACCATTAATTAGCGGACACCTTGTATACAAAGTTTTTAAAACGGTTTACGGAACCATGGAAAATGTTTTGCTCTGCCAGGTACCTCATCGTCCTGTTGTCGCTTTGATAATTTTTAATTTTCAGTATTTAAACCACATTTATGTTTTTGTTTTAGGTTATGCCTATTAAAATAATCCAATAAATTTTGTTTACAACATAGAGTTCTTTATTGTTTTCTCCTTAATTCTACGCCACTGATCTGCCTAAATCAAACATGGCCGAAAATGGCCCGACTTGACGTCACAGCCGCGCTAACCCATATGGCGAATGTCGTGACCTTATCTCATCAATCGACTTTGGGTCGCGACATTAGGCCATATTGCTTTGACGTATTATGACGTCACATCTCCCATTTTTCGGCCATGTTGTTCAGTGCCGAAGATATATAGTTTATTGTATTAGTAGAACAACCGTTTACACTACAGTTTTTAATTATTATTAAGTTGTAAATTCTTTTACTTTAAATAAAAACATTTGGAATTACATCTTTCAACAAATATCACTTCCAAAACAACGCAAAATGAAATGCGCAAATTCAAGACGCCACTGGATTGATCATTAGCTTTGATTTTACCCAGTCTTGCCAACTTTTCCCCGTGGAGTGCCCTTCCTTGCGTCCCCGACTTCGAACCGCCTAAAAGTTGAGGATATGTCGCAACCTTATAAATATAAACTAACCTTGGATTAAAACAACTTTAGTCACACAAATAATTTATTAAGTAAATAAAATATATGGAGTACATTGTACATTTAATTTTTAAAATAGATTTTTTTGTAATTTTTGTTATTTTTTAAATATAATGTTTGTCTATCACACCTACGGACTAATTATTGAAAATAAACGAAAAAGGACACTTTCAGTCAACTTAATAGGGTGTGTTTTCTACTTTGCAAGGGCAGTGATTTGTTAAACTAAGAAAAATCCCGAAAAATTTATACACAAACAATACAAATTTTGTCCCAAACAAAATATCTCTTTAAACCGCTTTTTAGACAATACCCGCTAAACACAAAAATCGCCCTTGAAAAGTAAATTCTAAAAATCTATTTCTACATTTTTATCAATATTTTTTTACAGTATTAATACTTTTTTAAAAACATGATATAGAATACAATTTTTGTAACCACCGAAACGAAAGTTCTTTTATATTTATTTTTTAAATTTTAAACAAAATTTCTTAACAATTTTTAAAAATCAATGTGCAAAATTATAAACTACAAAAGTGCCAGGAGTCACATTTACATAAACAAAAATGAAAATACTAATTTATACGTTAAAATTTTTTAAAAAATCGAAAGTTCTCACAAAAATATTTCATTCAATAAAAGTGACTACATAAATATGCCAACACTGCGTAAATAAACCATGTAATGATTTTTGATTGATTGCTGATGAAGTTAGAAACAGAATATGCAGGAAAAAATCTGTAAACGCTCTGAATATTAAAAAAAAAAACACATCAAACTTCTTTGTATACAGGGTGTCCGGAAAGTCAAAGATGATACTAAAGGGGCTGATAGAATAGTTCATGAGCATCCAAAAACATACCCGTAGTGAAAAATCGTTGCATTTCGGGATATTAGCACTTGTGATTCGTTAAAATCATCTTTCTTGATCAGATTCTTGAATGTCACACCTAAAGAAATAATGTTTTTAAATTTTAATTTCGGTTTTGCGTTTTGCAGCACTGATTTATTCTTTATAAAAACTTACGCTTTGTCTGAAATAGAAGAAGCGTTTATACGAAACGCCATATTTTTTTATCTTTTTGACATCCCACGAAGGTCTATGCCTAAATACCAGAGTACCGTGGGTGTCGGGTTATTAGATGTTTAACCCATCGTTCCCCTGTTCCGTCAACGTTGTCCAAGCACTGAAACATGCAGTTGCATTTCACAGCACCTTTTAGACAACGCGGTAGTGCCACCACGGTCGTTATTTTTAAATAACTACTACCTAAATACATATATATGTTATACAGAGTGTTTTAAAAGGTGAAAATATTATAAAAGTGCCAGTATCTCGAATGTTAATGTCGTTATGTTTTTTTGGATGCTTATGAGTTGGTTTGTCAGCCGGTTCAATATAATCGTTGATTTTCTGGACACCCTGTAGTAGATATTGGCTCCCAAGAACTCCAATGGTATCAAGTTTTTTTAGACATAATTATCGAAATTCTCAGTCTATTCCAACTTTGTCAACATTTTTATCAACCTTTAACTATTGATTTCAAATACATGGTGCAATGAAGTGAGAGTGGCAGCCTATTGAAAGTTTATATGAACTTTTAGTATTTAATTCACGTGATATATTTTCGTATCTTGGAGATTTCTTAAACACTCTGTATGAAACAAGCATTTCAAATGTGGTGACTATTATTTTAAAACTTAAATTTATGTGATATGACAAATTTTTACCTAAACAATATCAACTTTTACTGAAATATACATATAAAAAATTATTTCCAAAATTAAACGCGACCCCGCTGACGTGCTGACGAAAAATCATTAAAGGTCATTTTTTCCTCACAATTACTTTTACCCAATTTTATTATTTTTTTAATTACAAAATAAGCTACGATATTAAAAAATAGATTTATTTTTTCTATATTGCACTGTTTTTTAAAATATGCAGCTTTCCAAAGGATTATATCATTCCTAACAGAATCATGTTTTTTCTTTTTACAAATGACCTTTTTATTTTTAAATTCCAAAAAAAACGTAACAAAAATTGCAAATATAAGTCTTATGAGCTAGGACAATTAAACTTAGGGAAAATATATTATGCTACAGAACATTAAAATTAAATATGGTTTTAAATATTTTTAATTACCATAAAACATATTTTTACATGCTAAATTAGGTACTTAGTATTTACTTAAAACAAATAAGAGCTCTGGCAAATATCTGAAGCGAATTTTTTACCCTAATGTTAACCTCAATACAGTTTTTATCATAGGCACACATTTTTTGGCAAGTTTTTATCAGCTTTCTTCCTTCCACTAACTATTTTTATCTAGGTCTTTATTATGGAAGATACAAACTCGGTTAAATTAACAAAGTTTAGTATTTTTTCGCTAATTAACGTGCTGCCAACACAAAATCAATTATTGAACATCAGGTTTTCGATTTATTGCAAAAAAATTCCTTTTTTTTAAAATGGAATACCCTGTATATTATGTTACCATTTAAAAGATCCATTAAAGAGCCGTAAAAAAAAATCCACATATGATATGTCCAATTTTTAAATAAGACACCCTGTATATTTCACCACTAAATGATAGACCTATCAAATCTGGTATTTTCTTAAGGCTCTTTAAAATATATATTTAATAGTTATGCAATATACAGGGTGTTTTATTTAAAAACGCCAGTTTACTTTTAGATTTCTGAGGATGGCCATATTTCCGAAACTATTTAAAAGTGGATATATGACATGTGGACTTTTTTCTTTCATAAATCTTTTAAATGATGACATATTATACAGTGTATTTAATTTAAAAAAAAAAGTAAATTTTTTGCCATAAATCGAAAAACCCGATGTTTAAATGTTTTTCTGTCGACAGCACGTTAATCAGCGGAAAAAATACTACACCTTTGCTAATTTAACCGACTTTGTATCTCCAATAATAAAAAGTTAGCTATAGTTCCGACTTAACTTTGAGCATAGTTTTAAACAATAAAAAATGTATGTGCCTATAAAACAACCTGTATATAAAATCCCTATTTGTGCTTTGAGAAAATAAAAATTCGCTTCTACATACTAAGTCGGAACAGCATTTAAAGTTGCCAATCAACCTTAAACGATGCCTTGACCACCCTTAAAAATACACTAAAGGTAGGTATGTCTACCCCAAAGTTAAGCTTTCGGTAACCAGCGAGTTAGCTGACCAAAAATTGTGTAATGTTCAACTTAACCGGAACAGAAAATACCCTACCTAAAAATACAAGAACTCTAAAAAATTCCCATATCTTAAAAATAAGGCAAAGAAGCCAAAACAATTTTATTTGGTGAACAATATTGTGGACCAAATACCCACCGTTAGATATCTTCTGGATAAATAATAATACTTACACACTTCTTCACAACCTCTAGATTTAAGTGATTCACTGTATAGATATAATTTCAACCTGTCTATAAATAACAGTGTTGTAAATAATTGATGTTTCTATGTTAAAACAAATATTAAAGATTGGAATTTTATTAACCGGAAGATATTTAAAGGTGGAAACACGGACCCTAAACTATCGATAAACCCTGGCTACAAAAATATGGCCGCTCAGACCGACAAGTACGAGACAATAATAAAATATACAGGGAGGTTGCAATCCTTCTCTCTTTAAATATTTAAAGCTGATTTTTTCGTCATTATTGTACTTTCTACCTCGTTAAATATAAACTTTCTGCGCGTGTGAAAAGGTTTTTGGCAGGAGTGAACCAATAGAAAAAATACCTGAGAAATGGCTGAAGTTTAATTTTTTAAAGAGCATAATTCGGCGATAACTTAATGACTGTTGAAATTTATGTTTTTTCGAAAATAAATATTTCTGAAATTACTTAGAGAATTATTGCGCAGATGCATGGTAGGATAAGGACTTCCTTAATAAGTATAGTGCTCGGCTTTATTTATTTCGCTTTTAGGTCGTGCCTTATTTTAACTTCGGAACTGTTCGTCTAACCGAGCGACTGCCGATCACAAAATCGAAAAATTTTTAGAAGTAAAAATACTTAAAACCTTGCTTTTTTAAATGTATTTCTGTAATTTTGTTATAAAAAACCCTACAACCCAAAACAATAAAGAAAAACTACTAAAAATTGTTCCCTTTTTTTAGGTTATTGGCACTGTCAACATGATTTTACTATTTAAATAAGGCCGGTAATAATAATACCCGAGCTTAATTAGGCAACTTGCAATAATTCTCTATTATTTAAAGCACCATGTTATTATCATTTTTTAAATTTAAAAAACAATAAAGAAGGTGTGTTCATAATAAAATTAAATATGTTTTTTTACAACGTTAAACCAGCTACGAATTATGCTTTCTTATTAATCCTGGGTTGTAACTATCAATCACAACCATCCATCTGGCTATCTATGTAACGGAATCTTTGAGCCTAATTTCCTAACCAACTTCCAGCTATTCGATTTCTTTGAAACTTTGCACACGTATTAAGGACCCATGACAATGCAATAATCTGCAAACAGTATCCCTGTTATCCTGCTTTTTGGATCGCCAGGAAAAGAAATTCATTATATTATAAAAACAACACTTGGGTTGCCATCTGTTGGCAACATTTCAAACTTTGCTACTCAATGGAGAAGAATTTTTTAGCGTGGGTTGCCATCTGTTGGCAACATTCCAAACTTTGCTACTCTAGTTCACTAAAAAACTTTTTCGCCATTTTGTCAAGAGTAGCAAAGTTAATTGATATAACGAACTAAAAAATGAAAAATAATTACAGTTTAAAAACTAAAAACACGCTTTATATGCAACCGAACTAAAAATTAGAAAATACACTTTTCATTAAAAATATTATGTCATCATAGTAAAAGCGTGGGGTGCTTAATATATTAAATGTTATAATTATTATATTTGCACAATATCTATGATGGGAAAAGTTATGAAAAAATAGTAAAATGCACCCCACGCTTTTACTGAAATGCAAATTTCTTTTAATGAAAAATTATTTTCTAATTTTTAGTTCGGTTGCATATAAAAGCGTGTTTTTTTAGTTTTTTAAACTTCCATATTTGACTTCGTCTTTACTACTTCATAGGTACAATTTAATTTGTTAAATAACCTTTCAATGTAAAGCAAAGATATGGTCGGAGAAGTGATTCAATTGGCCGTTATTTTTTTAAAGATGTACAGAGTGTCCCAACCTAAAACCAGATTTAAAACAACACCCGAACGATTTTTTATGTTCTTATTTTAAAAATACTTAAATTTAGCTATACAGTGTGTCCCAGGATGGGTGTTACAAAAAGGACAAATGGACCAAAGATTTTAAAATCTTTAAACGTCCTTTTTGGAAAACTGGTGCATGGTCCAAACTGATAAATACAATTACTACAATTACTTCGATTGGTAATATACAGGGCGAGTTATAACTAAAAATTTGAAAATGATTAAGCGCAAAGTACCCTTATTTTAAAATAGGACAAAACTGTATAGAGAAATGGGTAAAAAAAAAAATATTTTTGGTAATTTTTTACAATATGCTAATGTAATGTAAAATTGACAATTAATTTTTTTTACTCTCATGTTTAACTTTTAATTTTACATAAAATTCAATTCTACAACATTTACTTATAAATTTGTTCCATTTTAAAAAGGCAAACAAGCTTACATCCAGAGCTTGAAACGAAGATTTTGAGCACATTTGCCAGTGGTATGAGCTATAGATATAGCGTCACACGTTGAGGAAATTTATGATCACAAAATATCGGCAGAGATATCATATTACCGACAAATTACTGCCAGTAATCAATGAATGGCGTAGTCGTCCACTGCAACAGTATACCCGATAGTATTTATGGATGGGATGTTCTTAGGTCAAGGAGGATGGACATTGCGTAAGTAAATGTATGTACAATATATTGGGCATAGATCAAAATGGCAGAAAGAAGTATTAGGTTTTTATTTGGCTGAAAGTGAAGGAGCTAACTTTTGGTTGGGAGTGCTAAATAACCTCAAAGAAAGAGGAGTAGAAGATATTCTGATTGCATGTGTAGATGGACTAAAAGCTTTCCTGCAGCCATCAACAGCGTATTTCCCAGTGCAGAACGGCAGCTATGTATAGTACACCAAATAAGAAATTCTCTGAAATATGTATCCAGTAAAGATGTGAAAAGTTTTCATGAATGATCTGAAAAAATATATCGTGCTTCAAGTAAAGAAATTGCTGAGACTTATCTGCTTGAGCTGGAAGAAGAAATGGGGGAGAAAGTATCCTTTAGTTATAAAATCCTGGCAGAACAATTGGGAAAACTTATCCAGTTATTTTAAGTATTCTGGGCCAGTTAGGAAGCTGATTTACATCACTAATCCAATTGAGGGGTTGCATAGACAAATCAGGAAATTTACTAAAACTAAGGGTTCATTTACTAGTACAAATGCCTTGTACAAACAGGTATATTGTGCTATAAAAAGGTAGAGCAAAAGTGGATTATGGCTCTCCCTAATTGGGCTTTAACTATGTCTCAACTTGATATTTTCTTTCCAGATAGATTGAAAATTGAGTTGAACTAAAAATGCAGTTTGACACACTTCTTTGAACATTCCCGTTGCAGGGGTAGAAACACCTGCCTTCACTAGATTTTCGCAACCTTGATCTTTTCTGTTTTTTTACTTTCTCTTTGCTATTCTTCATATCCCTAGATAAAAATTTATTCACTAATTCTTGCTCTTCAGTTTCTCTTAGTAAATTAAGTAGTTCACTATCTTCATTTGTTTTAGGCAGCAGAACTTTAATATTCACTGATAATCCTCCTGCTATTTCATATAATTTGTCAAATGATATGGCGGTGTATCCTATTTCATACTCGTGTATTTCCTTGAGTGTTAAACCAACTTTGTTTGCTAAATCTTCCTGAGTATACCTTTTTATCAATCTCCATTCTCTTATTCTTTGTCCTATTCTGTAGTATATAGAATCAGTGCAGATTTCTCTCTCTGTATTATCATATTCGTAAATGGATAAGCCGGTTGCTTGGGAAATAATATCAACTGAAACTCCTTCTTTTACTAGATTTTTTGCTATTTCCAACCTTGCCTCTTCTTGATTGATTTTTTCACTAATATGAACAAACCTGATTAACGAAGGTAATATTTTGCCTAACTTTTGATTCTCGTATATTTTTGTTAGATAGAGTATTTCCTCGTCTTCATCTTCATATTCTCTTACTACTACTGATTCAGGTAGCAGATCTGTAACACTAACCGATAGTTCTTTTGCTATTGTATATAATACTTCAATTGGAATAGCGGTATATCCCTGTTCATAGCTGTTTACTTCTTGATACGCTAATCTGATCTTACTTGCCAACTCTGCTTGAGTACACCTTTGCATTAATCTACACTCTTCTATTTTTTGCCCTATTTTATAATTTATAGAACTAACATCTCTTACAGAAACAAACATATATATCTCAATTTAAAAAACAATTTTTTGATCAGCAGATAAACCAACTATTTGCAAAATAATATCAATAGGAATTCCTCCTTTTACTAGATCCTTTGCAACTTTGATTCTTTCCGCTTTTCTCACTTTTTCTTCACAACCTTTAAACAAAGATTTTATTAGTGCATTACGTAATTCTTGGCTCTCAATTTCTTTGTATTCTTTAATTAAATCAGGTAGCTCATTTTCCACTCTACTACCTTCATCTTCCTCTGTTAGTAGATCTGTAATACTAATCGATAATGCTTCTGCTATCTCATATAATTTTCCCAGTGGAGTAGCTACGCGTCCTTGTTCATAGTTGCTTATTTCGTCACGTGTTGTATTCATTTTCTCTGCTAAATCCTTTTGAGTATACTCTCTTCCATTCTCTTATTTTTTTTCCTATTTGGCAGTATATAGAACCAACTTTTTCTTCAATACATTCATCAGCAGGCAGACCAATTGTTTTTGCAACAATATCAACAGAAACTCCTGTTTTAACCAAACCCTTTGCAATTTTTTATTTTTTCTGATTTTTACTACTTTTTTCACTAACTTTGACAAATTTAGTTAATAAACAAAACATCCTACGTAACTCCTGATCATTAATCTTTTTATATTCTCTTACTAGATTTAATATTTCTCCTTCCTCATTTTTAAAGCAGATTTTCTCCTTTGATGCAGTAATGAGATCGGTAATACTTACTGACAATGCACCTGCTATAGCGTACAACCTTTCGATTGAAATTCTACGATTCCCTTTCTCATATTGCAGTATTACCCAGTACTTTACACCAATTTTCTCAGCTAAATCCTTCTGAGTATACCCTCGCTCTAACCTCCAATTTTTTACTTTTTTCCCTACTTCATAGTCTTAGACTTTTTTCCATGAAAAAAACCATATATAATATTTTCAGCAGAAACAAACGAAGAAGACCTAGATAAAATAGTTGGTAGTGACGTAATAATAAATAGAGCTTATGAAGAGATGAATAAGTTTAATTGGTCAGAAGAAGAGTTACTAGCATATGCACAAATGAAAAAACGCATAATGGATGAGGTAGCTGCTTTAGCTCAAAAAATTTGATGAGGGTCTTAAAGTTGGTCAAGAAAAAGGTAGACAAGAAGGCATTCAAATCGGCCATGAAAAAGGTAGACAGGAAGGCAAGGCAGAGGGAGAAAAACAAGCTAAAATAGCTGTGGCAAAAAACCTACTTAAGGCCGGCATCTCAATTGATGTTATTTCTCAAACAACCGATCTTTCTCAAGCTGAAATTGCGCAACTCAATAAAGAAATAGCTTGACATCAAAGTAACCTTTGTAGTTGGTTTTCTACTGTTGGATCATTTAAATAGGTTTCAGGTTTATTGTCTGTTTTTTTGATAACTGACTCTCTAACCAATTAGCAAGAAAAACAGTAGTAAGATTATTAGCTATAAAGTTAATTGCTCCTTTAACTAACTGCTCTAATAAAGATTGTTTCGGCTTGCGTGTTTGCTCTGCTTCTTCAATTTCACGTTTTGAGCCTATAAAAGGAATTACTTTAGTCGCTTGCACTACTTCTTCCACATTCTTGCTATCTTCCAAGTGGTTAAGGTATTCTCTAGCTGCCATACTTACTTCCTTTTTATCTAGGTAATCTTGGAACTTTTTGCTACTTAAATTCATCTCAGCGTTAATAAGTAAGGGTACACTACTCTCCACATCAATTTTAGTTCCAAAGTTATACAACTGTACTCTGGATAGTTCTCGACCATTAACCTTAATAAGACCAAACTCCTTGTCTTGCTCTGCTAGAAGCTGGCGTTCTGTTTTAATTTCTTTTGTTAGAACTTGCTTATCTTCACTAGATAGTAGACTATTAGCTTGCTCAACATTAAAGTGTTCAACAAGAAAACCTCTTTCTTCTACTCTATAACCAACAAACTCTACTGCTTTTTTACAACTTTTATAAGTTGGTTAGTACTTTTAACCCAGAAACAAATGCTGTATTACTATCAAAATAAGCATAATTATTACCGATTTTGTAAATAGCAATAACATGATCACTCATTACTAAATGAACGACAAAATCACCATTAATTCCAGATATATAATGTGATAAATCTTCAAGTGTTTTATAGTTCTCAGTATGAACTAAGTTTGAAGGTAGACTATTCGTAGCAGAATCTACCTGCCTCTCAAAATTATTAAGCAATCTACTAAAAGCAAAAACCTCTCTTTCTTCTCTTTCAGATATCAGCTTACCTTGGGCCATGCGCTCATAAATTTTAACAGAAGTCTCTAAGTTGCTTAAAAATGATTTGTCACCATGTAGAGATAAAGCGTGAGATAAGCCACGTGTAATTGCTACACATCTACCATCAACCTCAACTCCACGTTCTTCAAATAAAGGTAAGTAAAGACCTTGTCTTACTGGTTCAATGGATGACACAAATTTTGATAAGCGCAACTGTTCCTTTTTATTATGGTATACTGACTGTATTTGTTTTTCCTTGTTCTTTGCCTCGTGGATAAATCTCTTGAGCTACCTGCTGCTGTGTCTAAAATTTTATCATCTTGTCTGTTCTTACTTCGATCAGTGGTACCCCGGGGTACCCTTCCTGTTTTTTAGAATCACTTTGCTGTGAGCCATCTGCTTGCTCCGTTCTACTGGATGAGTTACTTGACTCAAGCCCTACATTGGCTGTTTTGTTTCCTTCACTAGTATTCTGTTCATCTAAGAAAGTAGAAGAAGCTTTTCTAATTTTCTTATATAATATATTGATTATCTTATTCAGCGGATTGTTTTTGATAAGATTGTTTAAATAATCTGTTTTATTTCCTGCCTTATTAAAACAAAGGTCATGCAACTTTTCAAAGGTAGGACGAACATTAATTCCTATTCCATATAATATCTTATTAGATAAATTTTTCGGCGTAAAAGTTTCTCCTCGGTTAAGAAATGACTTAAATAATCTCCTTTATTAAAACAGGATTCATGAAAATTTCTTAAAATAGAAGTAGCATTATTTCCTGCCATGGACAATATATTGGATAAATCACTTGGCGTAAAACCTGTATCATAAAAACTGTCTAAAAGCTGTGTTCTTTTTCCTGTCTCATCAAAACAAACATCATGAAAATCTTTAAAAGTAGAACAAATATTAGCTCCTGCCCCATGCAATATCTTAGATAAATTTTTTGGTGTAAAACCTCCTTTCTCAATTAAGAAATGATTTAAATACTTTTTGTTTCTTTCGTAAAACAAAAATCATGAAACTCTTTTAATTTATCCGCTGCTGCACTCAACATACCACATAAATCACACGACCTAAAACCTGCCTCATAGAAATCATCTAAAAATTTTGTTTTTTCTCTTTTCCCATTAAAACAAATACTATGCAATCTTTTTAAAGTAAAAGAAGCACGCGCTCCTGCCCCCCGTTAACGTACAGGACAAGTTACTTGGTACAAAACCTGCCTTATAAAAATCATCTAAAAGTTCTGTTCTTTTTCCTTTGTCAGTAAAACAAACACTATGCAATTTTTCAAAAGCATCTTTAGTACGAGCTCCGGCTCTACTTAATATACCAGATAAGTTATGCAGCGTAAAACTTTTTTCCCCGTCTTTATTCTCAATAAAATGCTTTAAATGCTGTTTTTTATTTCCTTTTGCATCAAACCAAGAGTCATATAAGTCTTTAAAAGCTTTTGCAGCATTAGCTCCTGCTCCACTTAAAATACTGGACATGTTAGTTAGGTTTATCCCTTCTTTTTCTAAAGTTTTTAAATATTGTGTTTTATTTCCTTGCCCATTAAACCAGAGATCATATAAGTCAATAAAAGCTTTTGCAGCATTAGCTCCTGCTCCACTTAAAATACTGGACATGTTAGTTAGATTTATTCCTTCTTTTTTAGAGTTTTTAAATATTGTGTTTTATTTCCTTGCTCATTGAACCAAAGATCATATAAGTCTTTAAAAGCTTTTGCAGCATTAGCTCCTGCTACATTCAAAATACTGGACATATTAGTTAGATTTATTCTCTCTTTTCTAGAGTTTTTAAATATTGTGTTTTATTTCCTTGCCCATCAAACCAAAGGTCATATAAGTCTTTAAAGGCTTTTGCAGCATTAGCTCCTGCTCCACTTAAAATACTGGACATGTTAGTCAGATTTATTCCTTCTTTTTCTAGAGTTTTTAAATATTGTGTTTTATTTCCTTGCCCATCAAACCAAAGGTCATATAAGTCTTTAAAGGCTTTTGCAGCGTTGGTTCCCGATCCACCTAAAATACTGGACATATTAGTTAGATTTATTCTCTCTTTTTCTAGAGTTTTTAAATATTATGTTTTATTTCCTTGCCCATCAAACCAAAGGTCATATAAGTCTTTAAAGACTTTTGCAGCATTAGCTCCTGCTACATGCAGGATACTGGACATACTAGCTAGATCTATTCCTTTCTTCTTTAGAACTTCTAGATACTTTACCCCTTTTTCTTTAATTAAAAATCTAAGAATTGATTAAATACAGGCGTTCCTTCTCTACCAACCACACCTTTAGCAAATTTAATTTCTTCATCAATGTTTTTATTTTGAATTTTCTGACAACTAAATCTATTATTTTTTATATCTTCAAAAAGCTTTTCTATTATTCTATTTGTAATAGGACCAAATTCATGAGATTCTGACCAGCGCAACAATATTTCATGTAATTTTTCGTAGTTATATGGAGCTTTATTAGACTTATTATCTTTTTCTATTTTACCTCTAATAATGCTATTCAATTCTTTCTTACTAAGTTGATTAACTGCAAATATTAGTTTATCTAAAAATTTCTCTTTTATTTCTTTTTCATTCTCATTAGAGAGTTTTTCTTTTTGTAAAGAAGGCGGAAGCTTCAATAGACTTAAAAGCTTCTCTCTTGTTGTTTCTTCTTGCACAAATTGATAAAGACCATTCTCATTTATATACGAACAATCTCTTAAAATTTTATATTTTTCCTTCCGAATATCTATACTACCAAATTTCAAAGAATAAAAATCTTTAGATTGCCCTTTTTTTAATCTCTTTTCTTCTGTAAGATCTAGATCTGCACTAGTATAGATAATAAAATGCTCTATATCCTTATCCTTTTCTAATTCTTCAATGAAAAGAGTAAAGTGCTCATTAATAGAAAACCCATTCTTTTTCTTCTGTCGCTTGGAAGGAAATAACTGACTATAACCAATACTACTATTTGCACTATGAGCTTTTACGTAAGTAATTTTATCTTTATAATTGATAGTAATGTCATTAGATATACTGTAGTTTTTTCTTCAAAATTTATGGACAATATATTTTTATGCAAAAACATGTCATGCAAGAAGGACATTAATAAATTGAACCCATATGTAATCTCAGATATATAATTCCCAAGTTTTTATGCTTTTCTGGAGTTGTTAAATCATGTAATATTCTTGCTTGTAATGCTATATAATTGCCTCGATCTTTACTACTTTTTCTATTTCACCTTTTACAATGCTGTTCACTTCTTCTCTATTAGGCTGATTAACTGCAAACACTAATTTATCTAAAAATGCTTCTTTTATTTCTTCCTGAGGAAGTTTTTTTCTTTTATTACTTTCTGCATAGCACACGAAAATTCTAATCGCTTTAAAAGTTCTTCTTTTGTTGCTTTATCCTGTGAAAATTGATAAAAACCACACCCTTGCGTATTATTATTTGTAAACAAAAAGTCTTTTAAGATATTACATTCTTCTATATTTATGCTTTCAAATTTAAAAGGATAAAAATTTTTAAATCGCCCTCTTTTTAACCTTCTTTCTTCAGTAAGATCTAAGCCTGAATTAGTATAGACAATAAGATATTCTATATTGTTTGATAAACCATTTGACTTAGAGATTAGATGTCTAACAAAACTATCAAAGTGATTATTTATAGAAAAACTTCTTTTCTCTTTAGTAAATAATCTAGTATAATTAATGCTGTTATCTATATAATACTTATCTATATTTTTAATTTGTATATGAATAGACTTCTTTTCATAACGAAGAACAATATTACTAAATTCATCAACTTCAGGATCTTCAAACGCTAATGATAATGAAGGATATTTATATTCATACATAGACTTTCTAAGTGAGCAAAGCACTGACAAGTCTAATTGATACATAAGTCCAATCAAATGATGAGGAATGTACTGCTTAGTTTGAGAAGTATTATCCAATTCGTCCTGTCCAGGTGTATCCTGTATATCACTAGGAAATTCTGAATCTTCATCATTAGTAACATTTATATCCATGCGTGCCCTTTTTGGTGCCCTATTATCTTTGTCTGTAACGGAACGTCCTCGTTTTCTACCAGTTTCACAATTTTCCTTACTAGGGCTCTTTGAATGACCACTTCGTTTATGTGAGGAATTTTCAATATCTCGTAATGGTATAGAAATATAAGATTGTGAAATATTGTTTAAGTTTGAACCTATCACATTACCATAAACTTCCCCTCTAGAAACTTTTATGCTTCTCTTTATATCTTTTTCAATATTACTAAGAAGTGGTACAAAATGGTTCCTGTAATTCACTATATAAATGATATTATTACCTGTACCCACCTCACCTTTAGTGACATGTACTCCATCTATCTCTTCATCTCTCAATTCTATAATCCTAATTTTTACGCTATACTTTTCACATATCATTTTTCCTTCAATTTCAGATCTTCCCCATATAACGTCATCAGAGTTTGCGCCTTCAATGTCTTCTGCAGTAAATTCAATACGTGGAATATATTCACAAAGTTTTTCACCTTCTCCTTTTAAAGCATTACCCAACCATGAGCCTTTTTTTGATTGATTCACTTTTTGTGCATATTGCTTACAACTTTCCCGAAAAGACTTTACACTAAATCTTTTACTACTTGTAACCAGACCTTTACCTGTTAGCTCGTTCAATCCTTGAGCTACGGAATCAAAAAAACAATCCCCTTTACCTACAGCAGCTCCTATCTTAAAGCCCTCAGGCAATTCCTCCCTTAATGCCCCTAAAAGTTGTTTTTAGCTTCTCTTTTTCTCTTCATCCTTTACACTTTTTATCTGACTAAAAATGGAAATAGGTTCTTTAGTAACAAACCTTTCTAGAGCAGTACCATCAGATGATAGATCTGCTACTTCATTTAATCCAAACATATCAGACCCTCTATATTAAACTTATAGCATATATAGCAGCAAAAATTATTAAAGCAAGTTACTTTTTGATAGCTAACAACATCACTTTGGTTAGTATATATTTTCATATTTTTTATCATAAATCAACACAACACCGATTTCACGGAAAGCCAATCAACTGTCATCCGACGATAAAAAATGGCGGCATCTCTTGTTTTTTGGTACAGTAGACAAGTATAGTGTTTTTGTCAGTTTTTTTCGTTTTCAACGGTTGTTTTTACCTTTTAATTGTTTTAAGTGGACATAAAGGACGTTTAAAATTGATTTTTGCAACTGTTAGTACAGTGTATGTTTATTTAACTTTTTTTTCTTGTGATGTTTGTGTAGTGGTGTTTACATCCGTTTAAACCAGTTTTTTCTAATTAAAACATTGTGTTATTAACTTTTTATTGTCCTAGTGAACTAAAAGGACCCTCTTAGTATAGTGTTTAGTGTTTTTTGTGATTTTCTTTTGCGATTTTTACACTCAAAAGACGACAGGTTATATACTAAATTTATAGTAAATTTCTGTTCTTTAACAAATTATGAAGTTTTTTGAAAATGCCGTACTCTTGTTGTGTGCCTCTTTGTAAGAGTACCAGTGCCAATAAAGGCCCAACGGTTTCAGTTTTTCTTTTCCCTCAAATGAAGATTTTAAAAACAAATGGATACATGTTATTCGTAGGGAGAATTTTATTCCAACAACACATTCTATAAGGTATAATTGATCCTAATTGTATTTTGTATATAAAGTTGTCTATGTTCTTAGTAGGTTTATAAGTTACATTTTCAAAGCGACGATATAGAAGGCAGTACAAAATTTTATAGTAATAGAGGGGATATTTTGGATGTACCATTGAACAGGCCACACTTAAAACCAGGTGGGTACCTTTTAATTTTTACTACTAAAGTGTAACACAGAAGAAAAAATAGGTCACTGAATTAATCTTAAATTGTTAAAATGCCTTTATTTTTACAATAAAATTTTTCATTCTAAAACAACGTATAAGTTGCACTGGCAGTTTGGATTCAACTACTCTTATTTCTGCAAACGACAGGGGTGGATTATGCTACCCTAACCATGACGTTGTGATATGTGCAGCTTATATGTATATGACTATAGAAGGACTATTAACCAAAACATCAGTTTTTTATTATGAGAACAGAACCATAGAGAAATTGTTACAGTTCTGTCTCTTAATAATAATAATGGTGTAGATTAAAATTTATTTTTGGGACATAACATGTCACAAATTATATAGTTAAAGAACTTTTATTTAAATTTTGAAATCTATTTTTAAAAATTTTGCCAAACAAAAAAATTATGTTTTAACTTCCAAAAATAATAATATGCCTCCCTCAATTTATATTTATTAGTATTTATTTTCAGATGATACCTGCTCAAGTATGGTGAAAACAAATTTGGTGGTGTTGTGTGATTTGTAATCTGTTTTAAAGTACATTAGTTTGTCTAGCATTTTTATTTTATTTTGTATAAACTTAAGATTGTTAAAACAATATTATTGTACATTTTTTAATTATAGTACTAATTTGTATTTTTTGACGTTGTCATATCCTTTTGGATTATTATAGAAAATAAAGTGAAATAAATAAATAAATAAATACATATGAAGCTCAGAATGTATGTTAAATTTAATCATCTATTAAATTTTGTGAACATTGTAAGTGAAAACATAATATGTATTTAATTGTAATGTTAAATGAACATTAATAATTCTACATTCGAAATATTCGAACAAAACAGATAGAAATATAATGCTAATATTTAAAATTTTTCAAGTCTACATGTTTAAAATAAAAGCAGTGTAAAATGTAATGCGAAATTCGACCTAAAAATTAATACTGCTTTGGTAAGTATGTCAATTTCTATTTCTATAAAAAAAATTTTTTTTTCAATTTTTTGTTTAAAGACTAAAATTAATATTAACTGGATTATACACTGCGTCTCATAAAGTTGTAACCATATGGAAAACTTTTTTATTATTTATTTTGGGAAAAATGGTCAGTCAATATGCAGTTATCAAATTTTATTATTTTTAAACCCTATATGAGATATGTCAAAAAATATAAATTTTGCTTAAACAGTAAAGTACCTTAGTTGTTAATATCACAACATTGTATTTAAAAAAGTAAAAAAAAGACGTACAAATATGCAGGTACAGCAGTTTAGTATAGAAATTCCTTCCATATAAATTATTATTACTTTTCTGGCTGTTTAATTGCTGTAATTTCATATTTGTACATGCTCATTAATTCTGAACAAGTTTCTTTAATAGCACTATCTGATTTTGTTAAAAATTAAGGTACTTTACTCTTGAGCAAAACTCCATTTTTTAACATATCTCGTATAAGACTAAAGAAAATTAAAATTGAATAATTGCATATTAAGTTTTAGACCATGCAGAACTTTGTATAAAGATTTTTTTTTTTGAAAATGAATAATAAAAAAGTTTTCCATATTGTTTCAACTTTATCAGACACACTGTATAATATTTAATATTTTACGATTAAATATCATAAAAAATATTTTGATTACGATAAACATGCCCAATAACAAATATTTAAGTACTAAGGAACGACAGTTTATTATACACTACTCGACTAGTAGCGCCGCCATATTGGATGTAGTTGATAGGCTTTCTGTGGAGTCGGTGTTGGTTCGGACAACGAATACTCCGAATTCGTTGGTTCGGACATGTTATTCAGTGCCGGAGATATACAGTTTATTGTATTAGTAGAACCACCGTTTACACAACAGTTTTTAATTATTATTAAGTTGTAAATTCTTTTATTTTAAATAAAAAACATTTGGAATTACATCTTTAACAAATATCACTTCCAAAACAATGCAAAATGAAATACGCAAATTCTAGACGCCACCGGAATGATCATCAGCTTTGATTTTACCCAGTCTTGCCAACTTTTTCCCGTCGAGTGCCCTTCCTTGCGTCCCCGACCGCGAACCGCCTAAAAGTTGAGGATATGTCGCAACCTTATAAATATAAACTAACCTTGGATTAAAACAACTTTAATCACACAAATAATTTATTAAGTAAATAAAATATATGGAGTACATTGTACATTTAATTTTTAAAATAGATTTTTTTTGTAATTTTTGTTATTTTTTAAATATGTTTGTCTATCACACCTACGGACTAATTATTGAAATTAAACGAAAAAGGACACTTTCAGTCAACTTAATAGGGTGTGTTTTTCTACTTTGCAAGGGCAGTGATTTGTTAAACTAAGAAAAATCCCGAAAATTTATACACAAACAATACAAATTTTGTCCCAAAAAAAATATCAACAAAAAATATCTTTAAACCGATTTCTAGACAATACCCGCTAAACACAAAAATCGCCCTTGAAAAGTAAATTCTAAA
This sequence comes from Listronotus bonariensis, assembly GCA_014170235.1. NCBI lineage: Eukaryota > Metazoa > Arthropoda > Insecta > Coleoptera > Curculionidae > Listronotus > Listronotus bonariensis. The sequence goes on along the minus strand of JACEGR010004010.1, from coordinate 34,466 downwards.
AATCTATTTCTACATTTTTATCAATATTTTTTTTTACAGTATTAATACTTTTTAAAAAACATGATATAGAATAAAATTTTTGTAACCACCGAAACGAAAGTTCTTTTATATTTATTTTTTAAATTTTTAAACAAAATTTCTTAACAATTTTTAAAAATCAATGTGCAAAATTATAAACTACAAAAGTGCCAGGGGAGCCACATTTACATAAAATAAAAATGAAAATACTAATTTATACGTTAAAAATTGAAATTTTTAAAAAATCGAAAGTTGTCACAAAAATATTTTATTATAAGTTAGAAACAGAATATACAGGAAAAAATCTGTAAACACTCTTGATTATAAAAAAACACATGAAAAATACAAGTACATACAAACTTCTTTGTATACAGGGTGTCCGGAAAGTTAACGATGATACTAAAGGGGCTGATAGAACAGTTCATAAGCATTCAAAAAACATTCCTTAGTAAAAAATCGTTGCATTTCGAGATATTGGCACTTGTAATTCGTTATAATCGTCTTTCTTGATCAGATTTTTGAATGTCACACCTAAAGAAATAATGTTTTTATTTTTTATTTTATTTTAATTTCAGTTTTGCAGCATTGAAAACCCTTTTTAACCCTGTAACTTTTTTATATTTGATATTTTGAAAAAGTTATTCTTCATAAAAACTTACGCTTTGTCTGAAATCGCAGTTATACGAATCGCCATATGATATACAGAGTGTTTCAAAAGGTGAAAATATTATAAAAGTGCCAGTATCTCGAAAACAGTCGATTTTCTATTGAGGCCATTTTATGTTTTTTGGATGCTTATGAGTTGGTTTGTCAGCCGGTTCAATATAATCGTTGATTTTCTGGACACCCTGTAGTAGATATTGGCTCCCAAGAACTCCAATGGTATCAAGTTTTTTAGACATAATTATCGAAATACTCAGTATATTCCAACTTTGTCAACATTTTTATCAACCTTTAACTATTGATTTCAAATACATGGTGCAATGAAGTGAGAGTGGCAGCCTATTGAAAGTTTATATGAACTTTTAGCATTTAATTCACGTGATATATTTTCGTATCTTGGAGATTTCTTAAACACTCTGTATGAAACAAGCATTTCAAATGTGGTGACTATTATTTTAAAACTTAAATTTATGTGATATGGCAAATTTTTACCTAAACAATATCAAATTTTACTGAAATATACATATAAAAAAATTATTTCCAAAATTAAACGCGACCCCGCTGACGTGCTGACGAAAAATCATTAAAGGTCATTTTTTCCTCACAATTACTTTTACCCAATTTTATTATTTTTTTAATTACAAAATAAGCTACGATATTAAAAAATAGATTTATTTTTTCTATATTGCACTGTTTTTTAAAATATGCAGCTTTCCAAAGGATTATATCATTCCTAACAGAATCATGTTTTTTCTTTTTACAAATGACCTTTTTATTTTTAAATTCCAAAAAAACGTAACAAAAAATTGCAAATATAAGTCTTACGAGCTAGGACAATTAAACTTAGGGAAAATATATTATGCTACAGAACATTAAAATTAAATATGGGTTTAAATATTTTTAATTACCATAAAACATATTTTTACATGCTAAATTAGGTACTTAGTATTTACTTAAAACAAATAAGAGCTCTGGCAAATATCTGAAGCGAATGTTTTTCCCTAATGTTAACCTCAATACAGTTTTTATCATAGACACATATTTTTTGGCAAGTTTTTATCAGCTTTCTTCCTTCCACTAACTATTTTTATCTAGAGTAGTCAGTGGGGCACTTTGGCCACCCCCCACTCCTCCACCCTGGCTCCTCCCCTTTGACTCCGCGCCCCGCCCACTTGGCGGATCCCTCACCAATGGGATGGCTCGCACGGTTCCGCCCACTGGGGTCTTTATTATGGAAGATAAGAAGTCGGTTAAATTAATAAAGTTGTAGTATTTTTTTCGTTAATTAACGTGCTGCTTCGTATATTCAATAATAAAGAAGTTAGCTATAGTGCCGACTTAAGTTTGATCATAGTTTTAAACAATAAAAAATGTATGTGCCTATAAAACAACCTGTATATAAAATCCCTATTTGTGCTTTGAGAAAATCAAAAATTCGCTTCTACATACTAAGTCGGAACAGCATTTAAAGTTGCCAATCAACCTTAAACGATGCCTTGACCACCCTTAAAAATACACTAAAGGTAGGTATGTCTACCCCAAAGTTAAGCTTTCGGTAACCAGCGAGTTAACTGACCAAAAATTGTGTAATGTTCAACTTAACCGGAACAGAAAATACCCTACCTAAAAAATACAAGAACTCTAAAAAAATTCCCATATCTTAAAAATAAGGCAAAGAAGCCAAACAATTTTATTTGGTGAACAATATTGTGGACCAAATACCCACCGTTAGATATCTTCTGGATAAATAATAATACTTACACACTTCTTCACAACCTCTAGATTTAAGAGATACACTGTATAGATATAATTTCAACCTGTATATAAATAACAGTGTTGAAAATAATTGATGTTTCTATGTTAAAACAAATATTAAAGATTGCAATTTTATTAACCGGAAGATATTTAAAGGTGGAAAAAAGGACCCTAAACTATCGATAAACCCTGGCTACAAAAATATGGCCGCTCAGACCGACAAGTACGAGACAATAATAAAATATACAGGGAGATTGCGATCCTTCTCTCTTTAAATATTTAAAGCTGATTTTTTTCGTCATTATTGTACTTTCTACCTCGTTAAATATAAACTTTCTGCGCGTGTGAAAAGGTTTTTGGCAGGAGTGAACCAATAGAAAAAATACCTGAGAAATGGCTGAAGTTTAATTTTTTTAAAGAGCATAATTCGGCGATAATTTAATGACTAATGATAAATATTTCTGAAATTAATTAGATAATTATTGCACAGTGAAAAGGCCCATCACCAATAATACCGGCCTTATTTTGACATCTGAGCTTGCGCAGATGCATGATAAGATAAGGACTCCCTTAATAAGTATAGTGCCCGGCTTTATTTATGTCGGTTTTAGGTCGTGCCTTATTTTGGCCTTATTTTAACTTCGGAACTGTTCGTCTAACCGAGCGAATGCCGATCACAAAATCGAAAAGTTTTTAGAAGTAAAAATACTTAAAACCTTGCTTTTTTAAATGTATTTCTGTAATTTATATATAAAAAACCCTACAACCCAAAACAATAAAGAAAAACTACTAAAATTTGTTTCCCTTTTTAGGTCAATGGTAGTGTCAACATGATTTGCAATAACTCTAAATTATGGGTACAAGCACTATTTAAATAAGGCCGGTATTAATAATACCCGAGCTTAATAAGGCAACTTGCAATAATTCTATATTATTTAATACACCATGTTATTATTATTTCATTTTTTTAATTTAAAAAACAATAAAGAAGGTGTGTTCATTATAAAATTAAATATGTTTTTTACAAAGTTAAACCAGCTACGAATTATGCCCTTTTTTTATTTCTAAAATTGGTTTGTTTAGTCCATATTTGACTTCGTCTTTACCACTTTAATAGTACAATTTAATTTGTTAAATAACCTTTCAATGTAAAGCAAAAGATATGGTCGGAGAAGTGATTCAATTGGCCGTTATTTTTTTAAAGATGTACAGAGTGTCCCAACCAAAACCAGATTTGAAACAGCAATTAAACGATTTTTTTAATGTTCTTATTTTAAAAATCCTTAAATTTAGCTATACAGGATGTTCCAGGATAGGTGTTACAAAAGAATAAATGGACCAAACATTTTGGAATCTTTAAACGTCCTTTTTGGAAAACTGGTTGCATGGTCCAAAACTGATAAACTGAATTTTACTTCGATTGATAATATACAGGGCGAGTTATAACTAAAAATATGAAAAATGATCAAGAGTAAAGTACCCTTAATTTTAAGAATAGGACAAAATTGTATAGAGAAATGTAACGTAAAAAAATATATTTTTGTTAATTTTTTACAATATGCATTAACAGTTTTTGGCAGCATAATGCAGCGACTTTAAAAAAATATATATTTGAAATTATTAAATTTTCTTTTAAATTTTGCTCCCTTTTGCCAGTTTTTTTTATTCATAAATTTTTGGTAAATTTGTCCTCTTGTAACACCTATCCTGAGATACACTGTATATTATGCTATACTAATACTTTTAGTATCTCAATTTATAAGCAATTCAAACATACAAATATTCATTTCGTTGTGTAAGCTAGACAAAATAATTATTAAAATTTTGTCCAAGTTTTTTTCACTATTTAAATTCTCGTTATAGGTGGATCACCCCGTATATAACACATCAACTTCATGATACCAAATTGCATAAAATTTTTACTTCACCATGTAAAAAATATTCTATAAAAAAGAAACACGAAAGTACCGGTATTTTAATAAAAAATAAATTTGTTGGAAAATAACACTCTTTAAAAATTCTTAAACTATAAGAGATATTGGATTATATACAGGGTACTAAAAATGAATATTAAATTTAACAGATGATCCTTGACTTATTTTAATTTGCAGAGCCATATTTATATAATCATTTTGTCCTAATATTATCACTTAAAGAATCTGTTAGTAAATTAAAAGTATGTATTAACACCCTGTATATATTCCACATAATTTTATTTTTTAAGGCCCTGGTTGTTATATTTCCCGTAACTGACCATTTAAAGCTTATAGATCCTGAATATGACATTTAAAAAATATGCAAAACAAACTGATGAGGTTTACAGATTTTAAAAAATACCACAACAAAAAATATGCGTTTTTTTGTGTACTATTTTAGATATACACGTTTATAAAGCATTATTTCCCAACAAACCAATTTTCTAAACATGACATTAACGCAAAAAAATCGGGTATAAGTACTGTAAATTAACTATTCCCTTAACCATAAATTCGTACAATTTTAACAGTTCTATTTCAACTAAAAAAAATGGTAAAAAGAAACGTTTTTCTATGTAGTTCTATTTGTTTAATCTACACGAAAAGATAAGAAACTGCAGTGCGGAGGGTTGTATAAGCTACATCTAGAGATGTTCAAAAATATTTGTATTTTTATATGTGGCACATTTCACAAACACTCGTCAAAATTTTAAGTATAATTGGTGGAAATGAAATGCTGCATTATTCTGCCTTATGTAAACTATTTTGATATTATATTTTGATTGTTGAAAGCCAGGGTTGTGTCAGTCAAATTGTTACTGTTTCATATTGATAAAAAATACTGGTTATGTCTAAATTTCATCACACAATCTTCTGACGCTCTACGAATAACTTGGACGAAACCATTTTTAAATTTAGGGTGTATTGTTAATGCTAATTAGGGAGTGGATCGCCCATATTGTTTTTTTTTATATGAAAATACAGTGGAATATAGTAGCAAGACGTACATGGTTCTCCCTAAAAGCCAGATCTATCATCCAGTGACTTTTTAGGTCTAACTCAGATATCAAAGAGGGAATAGGGAAGTTGTTGTTTTCCTTAGAGTCAAAACACAAATCGTTGCTGTAATTTGCTTGCTTGATGTAAGATACTTAAAGAACCTTGTATTTATTATAAACTATAAGTAAGTTTAAAAATGTCATAATCTGACAACACAACCCTGCATGTTTATGGTTACTGAGTTTATAAAATTTTCCCTGCAATTTTGTTTTTGATATTAGTCAGTAGAAAACACTTGCAAATGTATTTTAAGAGTAAAAAATCATGATACTAAAAGCAAAAGATAAGCCAACATACAGTGTTATTATTTTTTTATTGCTAATGCACGGTGTAGCCAAATATTGAACAAGAAAATTGTTTAGTGAACTCTTCATAAAAAAACTTAATAATTCACTGTTGCTTTGCTTTGCTTTGTTTTCTTGGCTTGTGTTTCCTCTGGGAACAATTAGCCAGCTCATTCTATTGAGTCCAGGCGTTGTCTGACTTGTGTCATTTCCTGTGACTCTACTTTTCTTGCCAATGCTTTAGTTACGTAAAAGTGCTTTGAATCAACAACAGCGATGAACTTCTAAACATGCATATATTGTGACTGTCAAGCCAGCGGCTGCTACTGGTATCGGGCATAACCGTCACTTTCACTACTGACGGTTTTCCGCAAGGCGTGCGCACCTCCTCGACCATACGAAGACACCATGTGTTCAACACCAAAACGTAAAAACTTCAGGCTTTAGGAATCTTCACTCACAGCGCTTAGCCCCAGAAGAAAGAAGCCCCAATTTAGCGTGAATCTTTTCTCGATCTCCAAGGGTACAGCTACGCTCGGACGATGCCTTCAATCGCCTACCCGGGAAGTCTATGCAGACTTCTACGTAAACGTGAACCGCACTACTCGAAGACCGCGGAAAGAGTCGATAATTCACTGTAAAAGTTATGGGCATTTAAAATGTGGACAAGTTAAATTGGACGCACTGTACACCGGTTTAATTTTAACTGTGATGTAAGCTTTTATTTATGTAATAAACCTTCTTTTGCTTATGGTATCGTGAGTAAAAAACGGAAGGATAATTTTCACAAGATGTTTGCGAAACGATCGCCACCATTGGTATATGTATGTATTAAGAAAAACCCTACATTGACATATTTATTTCGCTAAAGACTATTTTTGTTTAAACTGTTTTGCCGGCTGCTGCTGCTACACATTTACTACAGAATTGAAGCATATATCGTGGTGTGTGTGTTAAGTATGCGCGTCTTGTAACTGACGCTCGGTTTGTTACCTACATGGGTTGTTAAGGGTTTTGTTTGTAATTAACTTCCTTTTGTGATACCTGAAACAAAATATTTTATTAAACGAGATGTAATAAAATCACGGAGAGAAGCTGATGAGAGAATATATTTCCAAATATGTTCCAAACAAAGCCGCCCCCTCGTCGTGTTGTCATAGCAACCGCCGGATTGATACATATTTAATGCATTTTTTAGTTAACCGTCAAAAGGTGGATTTTCAAGAGCCTAAGTTGCGGATCGAAAAAAATATTTTATAGGGTTTAGTACGAGGACAGCCTCAGAAGAACATAAAGATATCGTGCAGTATAATTTTTTTCTTTCAAATTTATTCCCATAATAATTGTCTAGTATTTTGTTACGCTAATTCGCTCGTACCCCAAAACGGATTGGAATCGAGGTTTTTGCACCATCCCATAACTTGACTATGAACAAACCTTACCCAAGAACCTCATACCTCCAGTTATGATATTATAACTATTAAGTAACAATTAATTAAGCATATCAACATTCCAAATAAAAGGCTAAAAACAAGTTTTTTTTTCATACGAAGGTTAAAAATTGTATACATTATTAATGTAATTTTAAAAAGTAAAATGACTCATTACCCACGGCCATTAGTCACGTTCATTACCCACGGCTGTCATAAGTCAATGCTTTAAATGTACATCAGTAGGATAATTTGTATATGTTCTCGACAACTCTATTTTTAAAATATTACTTTTCAGCCAGGCACTATTTTTTAGTCACATATGAGTATAAAAATATCTGATAGATATGTAAAATCAATCACATTCGATAAAAAATTTAGATTAGGCTATTACTGACAAATAATAATCTGTCAGTAATCGGGAACAATAAATTTATTGTTTGTACTGATCGGCTCTTTTGAATTTCTTACGACACAGGTATCTTTCCGGAGAGCTGGAAAGCTGCAGGTTTTCAACCTATTCCCAAGAAAGTATCTAAATCTCTTCCATCTAACTATAGACCAATTTCAATTCTCTCAGTTCTTTGTAAAGTAATGAAAAAAATTAATGAATTCACAAATTCTTAAGTACTTAGAAAAACACAAAATTTTGCATGACAGGCAGTATGGATTTCTGCCACAAAAGATCTACAGCAGATCTTCTTTCCTTTGTATCACACTGCTGGAATAAGTCTCTCTCAAAGCTTTTGACCACGTCTGGCATGCCGCACTTCTTAATAAACTTCTCTCCTATGGTCTTTCAACTAAACTCTGTACTTGGCTCTCTAGTTATCTATCGACGTATATCAGTTATTGTGGACGGCCATTCTTCAAGCTTTTACTAAGTTAATGCTGGAGTCCCTCAGGGCTCAGTTCTGGCACCAACATTGTTCCTTCTTCACATCAACGACCTTCTCTCGTCCACAACTAATTCCATTCATAGTTTCGCCGACGATAGTACTCTTCACTCCAGTTTTCAGGTTATTACTAAACCTGACTTGGAAAACAAACGCAGAGCGATGGTGATATCTCTTTCGCAGGTTCTTAATTTAATATTGGATTGGGGCGCCAAAAATCTTGTCCATTTTAATGCATCCAAAACACAATCATGTTCCTTGTCGCGAATAGAGTCATCAAATACGCATCCTCTACTTATGAGCGGCCAAGTTTTACAGAGCAAAGACACCTTCAATCTTGTAGGCGTCACATTTGAAAGTAACCTTAACTGGCATAAACACATTGTATTTATAGCCACAGCAGCTTCAAAAAGCTTGGATTTCTCTTTCGAGCCAAAAAGTATTTTCCCCTTCTAATTTATACACTTTATATGTGTCCCAAATCCGATCTCCTTGGAATATTGTTCTCATATCTCGGACATGACGTCCCCCACAACCCTAAGCATTCTTGATTCTATTTAAAGAAGAGCTATTCGTCTCATAAATAATCCTTCACCTACAGAAAGGCTTCCCTCTCTTGCCCATCGTCGGGCTGTGGGGGATTTATCGCTTTTTTATAGGTACTTCCATGGCTTCTGCTCTGAAGAATTGTCAAGTACAGTTCCTCCACTCACGGTTCCCAACAGAGAAACTCGTGGTTCCGCGCGTATGCATCCCTATACGGTACAACTGTACAGGCCCCGAACTTTCCACTTTGTTCATTCTATTTTCCCTAGAGTTTCTAGAATGTGGTCCCGTGTTAACAAACTTCCTCTTACCCTGCTTAAGACACCCATGGTACGTTTAGTATTTAGGCTTTTAGCCTTCGTGGCTGTAATTGTAATTTAATTCTAACTTTGTAAATTTTTATTCAACTGTAAAAAAGGGGAATCCCGCCTATTAAATAAATAAATAAGAAAGTTGTTTTAACCTGTTTTCCAGTGATATATCAATAGTCATGGAAAAAGTATATTATGCTACTCGCATGGAATACTCATTTTCATGAGTAACATTACGTGCTCGTCCCATAATATACTATTCTTATCTCCAGTAAAATTTTCGATTATGGAGGTACGAGGTTCGCGAATTAGTAACGATTTGTTCATAACATGCGCTGATCAGGCAAGAGCAGCTTTAAAAGCCGACCAACTAAAAGGTTTCTGAGGAAATCTATGTTTGTACATTTGATTTGCAAAAAGCACTTGCTTTTCCTAAGCTTTGAACATCAGTCGCGTATTATAAAACTAAATCTATATGTCTCATAACTTTGGGATACATTCTTTTAATGCACGCACGGGTTTTGTAGGTATGTGTCGGATGAGACAGAAGAACGAAGAGGATCCCAAGATGTGTCTTCATGCATCGTCAAACATGTAAAAGAACACGCTTCTACTCACAAGAACATTGTTTTCTTTTTCCGATTCTTGTACCGGGCAAAATTGGAACATAAAATGTCACTTACATTACTAAAGCTAGTTCATGATCCTGCATTAGCAGCAGAAACTATCGACTTAAAATTTATGGTGTCTGGGCATTCCTTTCTTCCAAATTTAATGATTCCTAGTTTGGAGTAATTGAGTCATCGAGCAAGAGGCATCAAAATATTTTTGTTCCGGCAGGACTGGCTTGACATTATCAAAAACGCAAAAAGAAAGAAGCCCCGATATGAAGTAACCAGAATGGAAAGAATTGAATTTCTTAGCACTAAGGCCCTAGAGGAAGCCATAGTCAAGAGAAAAAAGATTCTGCTAACGTTCCTGTAAACTGGTTGAAAATAAGTTGGCTCCGATTCGAAAGAGGGCAAGAGTTTATTATTAAGTTTAAAGAAACCCTAAGTAATCTGTTACCCTTTCGGCAAATTGATTTGCAAAAACCAAATCAAGTGGGTAGGAATATACTATCTCTTAGCAGCATCAAACAAGAACTTCTTTATTCACATCGTCGTCCAATATCATTGGCCAAAAAGAAGGATATGGAAGATTTGCTGCCTTACATTCCCCCAATACACCACCAGTTTTTTAAGAACTTTCCAGTTATTTGTTCCACACAAGGGGCACCAACGCATTCTGCACTTGCTGATGATGAAATAATTTACGAAGATCAGGAAAATTAAATAAGAACAATAATTTTCTGCTTTGTATTAAAAATAATAAACAAATTTTTTTAAATTTAGTTTACTAATTTTCCTAATTTTTATTATTGTTCAGTGGAGAAGTGGACCAAGTCCAGCATTCGTTCAAAAAGGTAAGTACCGGCCTTATATTATTTTATGTACTAATCAATAACTACTAATAACTTTTAAGTAACTAATAAATTAATATTTTTGCACAAGAAAAAATTACTTCCGATAAAATGTTAATTGATCATTGAAAAAAACTTTAAACCCATTTATCTCAAAATTAAGTTTTATGGACTTGGTTCACTACAGTTTTGAACCCCTCAAATATGGTAAATTATTGTTATACCTATTTTTTCTCAAAATCCTCTTGGATATCCTTACACCTTAGCCGTACTACGCTTGGTGCGCATTTTCGAGAGCCGCCTAGTTTTCTTTTTGGCCATTTTCTCTTCTTCCCGCTCCTCGGAGGAAGATTTTCTTTTAGCACTACGACTGGCGGGACCTGGCGAGCCGGGAGGACTTTCAGTCTGGGGAAAAATATTTTAATTAATAACTTAATTTCAACAAAACTATCTTTTTTAATAAAATTACCTTTTTATCCTTTATAGGAATGTCGATTTCTTTAACAGAACTTTGACATTCTTTTTAAATTTTCTATTGGCTTCACTATGGGCAGTTCCTCGTCGTTCGATTTGCTTGTACCTTGTTCAGGATTTTGGATTGATGCAGCTAAATCTGCAAGTGGCTCTATACCTTCAACAAAAAAATATGTAAAACATTTTAGTCAGATTAAGAACTTATCTTTAAAATACTGGGTTAGTAAAAAGTCCTGCAACTCGTAATAGTTATTTTTGTACCAAGGGCGTAAAATAGCACTTTTACGCCCGCGGCTGACAGTTGTAGCCCAAGCTCCGCGAGGGCAACAATCAGCTGTGGGCGTAAAAGTGCTTTACTCCAGAGGTGCAAACAATATTTTTTTTACAACAGAAATTAATACACAAGCATTCTCTGTAGTTAGGAGAAAATTTCCCAGCTTTTAATGTTTCAAATTGTAATCAGTATACTTTTAACATATTTATAATTAAATAAATTGTTGTTTTACCAAAAAAAATTTGACATTATTTAATTTTATTGTTGATTAATAAATTTATAAATGCACACAAAGTTCGGTATCTTGAAGGTATTGGCCATAAAGAAATTACCCAATTTGTCAGCACTCTTGCCAGATTTCCCAGTTTTGTGCTACACGTTATTTTTCCTTTTTTTTTTAATGCATTCCATTTTGACAGAATTGAAATTTCCTATTATTTTGATCAGTTTTTTTTCTCAGTTTCCATCGGCTGAAGTAATCGTGCTTGGCGACTTCAATGTCCATAATAAGGATTGGCTGGGCTCTTCAAAAACTGACCCCCAAGGCAGAGCAGCCGAAATCTTCGCAGTCAGTAACTCTCTTACCAACCTTATTATGAAACCCACCTACTTTCCTAGAGTCCCAAATCATAGTTCAAATCCCCTAGATCTCTTTCTTACTACAAACCCCGAACTCTATGAAACATCTGTCACAGCACCCCTAGGTCGCTCAGATCATGGCTTAGTTACTATATCTTACCCTGCACATCCCGAGGTAAATGAATACATGCCACCACGCACCGTATGGCACTACAACTCAGCCGACTGGGATGGCCTAAGGGACTTCTTCGCCACTTACCCCTGGAATTCCATCTGCTTTTCTTCTCGTGATCCTTCCCAAATTTGCAATCAACTTACTGAATCAATTCAATTGGGCATTGAAACCTATATTCCACACACCATCAAAAACCCCAAAAATCCAATAACAAACCCTGGTTTTCCAAATCTTGTGAAAAAGCCAGAACTTTAAAAGTTCAGGCTCACAAGAACTTTCTACAGGATCCTAGTCCAGAAAACCGACAGGCCAGCATTGAAGCAAGAAACTACTACAATCAAACAATTTCTGAAGCCAAAGACTCCTTCGACAATCGTATCAAAAACAAAGTTCTTTCTTGCTCAAATGGTAGCAAATCCTTCTGGTCCTTTGCGAAAAACATAAGTAGGAATTTTTGTGCCAGTTCTTTTCCACCACTAACTTTGGAAGATGAAATTATTTCTACTGCTAAAGGGAAGGCAGAACTATTTGCCAAACAATTTGCTGCCAATTCAACCCTTGACCCTCCCGTAAATCATCCAATTCCAACGATTACCCCAGTTCCTCATAAAATGCCCGATATTATTTTTAAAGTAAAACACATTAAGCGTATCCTTTCCTCCCTTAACACCAAGAAATCGTCTGGGCTGGACGGCATACCAGCAATCGTTTTAAAAAATGTGCTCCAGAACTTGCACCAATCTTAACTCGGCTCTTTCGAATTTCTTACGACACAGGTATCTTTCCGGAGAGCTGGAAGGCTGCACGTGTTCAACCTATTCCCAAGAAAGGATCTAAATCGCTTCCATCTAACTATAGACCAATTTCAATTCTCTCAGTTCTTTGTAAAGTAATCGAAAAATTAATTAATTCACAAATTCTTAAGTACTTGGAAAAACACAAAATTTTGCATGACAGGCAGTATGGATTTCGCCACAAAAGATCTACAGCAGATCTTCTTTCCTTCGTATCACACTGTTGGAATAAGTCTCTTGAGTTTCTAGGTGAGTCCCAGATCGTTGCTCTTGATATATCCAAAGCTTTTGACCAGGTCTGGCATGCAGCACTTCTTAATAAACTTCCCTCCTATGGTCTTTCAACTAAACTCTGTACTTGGCTCTCTAGTTATCTATCTGATCGACGTATATCAGTTATTGTGGACGGCCATTCTTCAAGCTTTCACCAAATAAATGCTGGAGTCCCTCAGGGCTCAGTTCTGGCACCAACATTGTTTCTTCTTCACATCAACGACCTTCTCTCGTCCACAACTAATTCCATTCATAGTTTCGCCGACGATAGTACCCTTCACTCCAGTTTTCAGGTTCCTAAACCCATCACTAAACCTGACTTGGAAAATAAACGCAGAGCGATGCAGATATCTCTTTCTCAGGATCTTAATTTAATATTGGATTGGGGCGCCAAAATCTCGTCCATTTTAATGCATCCAAAACACAGTCATGTTCCTTGTCGCGAAAAGAGTCATCAAATACTCATCCTCTACTTATGAGCGGCCAAGTTCTACAGAGCAAAGACACCTTCAATCTCGTGGGCGTCACATTTGAAAGTAACCTTAACTGGCATAAACACATTGTATCTATAGCCACGGCAGCTTCAAAAAGCTTGGATTTCTCTTTCGAGCTAAAAAGTATTTTTCCGCTTCTAATTTATACACTTTATATGTTTCCCAAATCCGACCTCCCTTGGAATATTGTTCTCATATCTGGGGCATGGCGTCCCCAACAACCCTGAGCATTCTTGATTCTATTCAAAGAAGAGCTGTTCGTCTCATTAATGATCCTTCACTTACAGAAAGGCTTCCCTCTCTTGCCCATCGTCGGGCTGTGGGCGATTTATCGCTTTTTTATAGGTACTTCCATGGCTTCTGCTCTGAAGAATTGACCAGTATAGTTCCTCCACTCACGGTTCCCAACAGAGAAACTCGTGGTTCCGCGCATATGCATCCCTATACGGTCCAACTGGACAGGCCCCGAACTTCTCACTTTGTTCGTTCTTTTATCCCTAGAGTTTCTAGATTGTGGAACCTGCTGCCCGCGGAGGTCTTTCCTTCCCCCCAAATCTTCAAGTATTTAAGTCCCGTGTCAACAAACTCCTCTACTTACCTCGCTTAAGACACCCACGGTACGTTAGTATTTAGGCTTTTAGCCTTCGTGGTTTGTCCAAAGATAAAAAAAAAAAAAAAAAAGAAAAAATTGCAACGAAAAAAGCGTGCCATTTTTGGTAAAATCCCAATTTTTCGCCAATTCCATTGTTGCCAATAGCTGAGAGATAGAACACCTCATTTTCATTAAAATAAGACAACGGTGCTAAGCTATCACTGTTCAATTAGGGAATGCCTACAAACCCCCAGTTAACGAATTTTTGTAGAGACAGCTTTAGCGGTTTTGTTAATTAATGTAAAAAAATACATTTTAACAAAAATAAAATTATGATCATTTTTGTTATTTCTAAACATAAAATTTATAAAACATGGGTTCTTGAAACTTATTTTGTTAGATTTCTTTTAAAATTGAAATCGGATTAAAAAAAGGTCAATAATAAAGTTGCTCATTTTTGTATGTAGATTAAGATTTTCCAATTATTCGCCCGTCTCGGGACCAAATGGATCACCTTGTATAGACGCTCACAAACATGTTATTAAAGGTGTAGTGGGTCATTTCTAAGCAACTAAGACAGAATTTTAAAAAATAATAAAAATTTATTGAAATAAAAATAAATGGGGAATTCCATAAAAAAAAACAATAACATTACATGTGGCACAAAACTGTAAAATCTGGCAACAGTGCCGATATAACTATTCAATTTACATGCCCAAAAAACACATTAGATACCAAAGCAGAGACAACAATGAGACGAGCAACTAAATGTAAATAAATTATCCGAGAGAGAGATAGCTGCTGGGCCTTCCTTGTCTGTTTTCAAGGAAGGCAAACGCAGATGGCGCGTGAGTCGACTTTATCGTTTGCCCGCCAAATTCAAATTATATAGCTGTGCTATTTTTGCCCTTAATGTTAGGTACTTGTTTTTGTTTCCTATTAATATAAAATATTGGGGTTTAGTTCAATAATTACACACACCTAATTAAAAATGTCATTTATTTGGTTTTTATAAAGATTTTTCTTACAGATAACCATGTCAATATTACCTTAAATTATCTGTTGAAAAGCACAAATTTAATATATACACTGTGATCACTAATAAAAGTCAATATTCAAAGTCCAATTAAAGGTAAAAAACCACGAAACACACAATAAATCACAGAAAATGTAAACAAACTGTCCAAACAAATCGGCCATTGAAAAATATCAAACACAAATATCGATTAACATTTCGGCGTGACTGCCTGCGGCAACGTTTGTCAAGTTAAAAATATTCGATTTATGGTATATTTTCTTTCTCTTAATTAGATGTGAGCCAAAAAAGGACATTAAAGTTTACATGCAGAAATTGTAAACAACTTGGCAACCAGGGCAAAGTGATGATTGCTCCATCTACGATAGCCTGCCATGATGAAAGACAAAGACATATTTATTGGAACTTGCGTTAAACCAGAAAGAGATAAATACAATGGACAAATTGTTAGGACCAGTTACTCGTCTCATTCTTGTCTCTGACCAAAAGTTAATTTTAGTAGTTTTAAAGATATTAAAGAAAGAGGTACTTTTTCCGAATAAGTAAATAATTTAGTTAACTTGTACTTACCAAGTCCTTCGGGATTCACTCCCTGATTCACAAGAGCCTGCAGTTCCTCTGCCTGTGGAATAACTGGACTGCCGCAGGTGTTACATACAGGAGGCGTAGCGGGAGACTTGCAGCGCCAATACTGAAGCTCGGTTTTGCATTTGTTTAACTCTTGCAGCAGTGTGCTGAATTTTCTAGATATTTCTTCGTTCTTTTTGTCATACTCGTCCAACCTAAAAAATTAAATAGAAAACATTGTTAGAAAAACTTCTGAAAGTAGATTCGTAATAAAAAAGGGGCCTTAATTTATAATAAGTTAGGAATCCCTGGACTATTTTTACCATTCATTACTAACAAGCTAATTTTCGTGAGTAGCTTCATTTTGACAGGACGACCAACTTTTTTCCTTTTACAACAATTTTCATTATATGTTGGTGGTAGAGGACTCTGATGAAACCTTACATTTTGTGGGACAAATACTTATTCGGTTTATTTAGATAATTATTGGGGGTAATTACACTAGTGCATCAAAATTATCGATAATTTTGCTTGTAAGCGTATTGCCTACAAACTACTAGAGTTCATTTTCATCCTCCTTTGGAGAGGAAATGTGAAAACGAACGAGTAGTTTTTAAAAGGACAATACACTTGACAACTAAATTAACAGATTTTTGATGCACAAGTGGAAATTTAGGGAGAAAATTGCCCAAAGAAAGTGAAACTATCAAATGAAGGAATAATAATTTTCCTAACAATTTATTTAACAATGATAATAATAATATTAATAAGCTTAATTGTCATGAAAAATATTTAGATATCTTTGTAGACAAAGCAAAACAATAAATTATATATACATATACAACATAGACAGATACACACACAAATATATAATAGTAATAATTAATAGTTTAAAAAACTAAAAAACACGCTTTTATATGCAACCGAACTAAAAATTAGAAAATAATTTTTCATTAAAAAAATATTGTCATTTCATAGTAAAAAGCGTGGGGTGCATTTTACTATTTTTTCATAACTTTTCCATCATAGATATTTGCAAATATAATAATTATAACATTTAATATATTTATCACCCCACGCTTTTTACTATGAAATGACAATATTTTTTAATGAAAAATTATTTTCTAATTTTTAGTTCGGTTGCATATAAAAGCGTGTTTTTTAGTTTTTTTAAACTATTAATTATTTTCGTTTTTAGTTTTTGCTACTCTTGACAAAATGGCGAAAAAATTTTTTAATGAACAAGAGTACCAAATTTTAAAATTTTTCCAACAGATTGCAACTCACTAAAAAATTTCTTCTTCATTAAATAGCAAAGTTTGAAATTTTGCCAACAGATGGCAATCCAGGCAATGTTTGGACCGTTGCCAACATATTGCAACCCACTAAAAAATTTCTTCTTCATTTAATAGCAAAATTTGAAATGTTGCCAACAGATGGCAACCTAGGTGTTGTTTTATAATATAATGGAATTTTTTTATCCTGACTGTCCTAATCAGGATAACGGGATACTGTTTGCAGATTATTGCATTGTCATGGGTCCTTAATACGTGTGCAAAGTTTCAAAGAAATCGAATAGCTGGAAGTTGGTTAAAATTAGGCTCAAAGATTCCGTTACATAGCCAGATAGTTACAACCCAAGTTAATAAAAGCGTGTTAAAATTGAACACCAATGGTGCAACTAACCCTATATTTTTATTGTTCATAAAAATTGAACACCAATGGTGCAACTAACCAAATTGTGTAAAAACTAAAAATTTCTTCTTCATTTAATAGCAAAGTTTGAAATGTTGCCAACAGATGGCACCCTAGGTGTTGTTTTTATAATATAATGGAATTTTTTCTGGCGATCCAAAAAAGATAACGGGATACTGTTTGCAGATTATTGCATTGTCATGTTTCCTTAATACGTGTGCAAAGTTTCAAAGAAATCGAATAGCTGGAAGTTGGTTAAAATTAGGCTCAAAGATTCCGTTACATAGCCAGATTGATAGTTACAACCCAAGTTAATAAAAGCGTGTTAAAAAAGAAATACCTTTTATGAAAATGTATCCTCGAAAAATTCATTTAAATTTTAATACTGTTACGGACATTAAAAATAAGTGTTAGTTTATAGAATTGTCTAAAGTTAGGACCTTTTAATTTAGTTTGTTAATTTATTTAAATAATTTACCTTAATTTTTCCAAGTTCTTTCATCACTTTCGAAGGTTTCCGAAAACGCCCGAATTATCCATTAATAACTTTTATGCCATCATGTACTATGGAATTTTCACGATATTTCTCGAATATTCTAGATCGTTCTTTACTCTTCCACCATACTATATATAATATATACATATATAAATTCGACTTTTGTGTTGTAAACTTCGAGACATTGACAAGAGAAGATTTTGTCGTTGTTGTAACCATAGTTACGTTCCATTGTTAATGAAGGTATAAAAACGAAGACACGTGTTTTTATACGAGGTGTTTCGGAACATTTGGTGTCGGAAGCGGAACGAAGTAACCCGAAGAAAGTGAAGTGGATCGAGATTACCCGAGGAAGCCGAAGTGGTTACGAAGATTGAATGCGAGTAGAGACCAGAAAGCGATGGAGGAAATATGTGCACTAATTAAGCTAATGATAAAAACAAGAAAATCTTAAAAACGAAATGAAGACCAGTTTAGAAGAAATGAAGTCCAGTCTAGAAGAAATAAAGCTTGAAATTCAAACTAGTCAAGAAGAAATTAAACAAGAATTAAAAGAGATGATGGTGAAGATCAGAGAAAATCTAAAAGAAGAATTTTATCACAGCCAAGATGAAATGATGTTGCTTGAGTTAACACTCGCCAAAGAAGATGTTAAAGAAGAATTGGAAGAACAAATACAGCAGACTGTACAATTGGTTCAAAGTCAAGTGTAACAAGTTCAAGGGCAAATGCAACGGGACGTACAACAATTACAGCTGCAAATTAAAAATATTGCCAGTACAGGTGTAGTCTCAGGATGTGGTACTCCAGCAACTTATATGAAACCACCAACTTTTGACGGAAAGGTACCGTGGGTTACGTACCTTAGACAATTCGAAGCAGCTGCAAACGGCAACAACTGGAGCCCAACAGAAAGAGCACGAGCTCTTGTACTTTGCTCTTCGAGGAAAAGCTATGGAGGTGTTAAGAAACATTCCCGAAGAAAAGTTATCCGATTATGAATCGATTATCATGTTTCTGGAGATGAGGTACGGCGAAACCCATCTACAAGAAGTCTATAAGGCGCAGCTCCATGGACGAAGACAGAAATACAACGAAAGTCTCCAGGAGTATGAAGCAGATATTGTACATCTAATTAACCTGTCATATCCAGCCTACCCGGAAAAAATAAAACAAGAACTAGCTGTTGGCAGTTTTATTGAAGGTCTACGTGATCCAGATATGAGTCAAGCATTAAGAATGGCCAAGCTTAAGAAAATTTCTGAAGCTCTTGCTTACGCACTTATGTTTGAAACAGCAAAGCGGACATCCAGAACTCAGGCAAGACTTGGAAGAACAAATTATCCACCAAAAGATGGCAATCCAAATAATAATTTGACCAGAGTGATACAGGAGTTGCAAGAAATCATACGTAATCAACAAACTGAAAAAGACAACAGAATTACATTTAGAAGAAGAAATATCATTCGTTGTTGGAAGTGTGGTAAAGAGGGGCATATACAGAGAAATTGCTCCAGTTTTCAGGCCTCTTCCAGTAGTGCAGAAGACTCCCAGTTCAAGGGGCGAGACCTGGCTAAGTGTTACCAAGAACCATCAACAACAACAATTAGGGTATCCCGGTTACAGAACAATGGCTCCAGCTTGGTAGTATCTGGAAATGTATGCGGTCGAGAATGTGAGATGGTACTAGATACTGGATCTACACATACCATCGTGAGACCAAACATCATATCCCACTGCAAAATATTCCGACCTGAGAAGAATTATATTTTGGAAACTGCCAATGGTGAAGTCATACCAGTTCAAGGCATACACGAAGCTAGAATTACTCTAGGAACAACAACATTTACACACGTTGTGTTTGTAGCCGATATAATGGACGAAGTTATTCTCGGCCTTGACATTATGAAAAATCAGAAGTTTGTACTAGACCTTCCACAACGGGTACTGAGAACTAACAATGAGAAAATTGTGATGAAATTTCCAAAAAGTAATGAAACAACAATTCGAGAAGTGGTACTTGCAGAAGATGTCACATTACCGCCAAGTTCAGAGAGCATTATTCAAGCAAGGTTTAAAGACTCAGAAGAAGGTGAAGACGTTTCGTTATACAATACGAGAAGAATCAAGGGGGTTCACCGAAACTACAGAAGTCATGTAAAGTGGTGACACGGCATAATGAAAGAAGTACATCTAAAAATGCTAAGCCGCTATTAAGACCGTGAAGATACTTGATCGAGACGATCAAAACTTGGGAGGGGGCAATGTTACGGACATTAAAAATAAGTGTTAGTTTATAGAATTGTATAAAGTTAGGACCTTTTAATTTAGTTTGTTAATTTATTTAAATAATTTACCTTAATTTTTCCAAGTTCTTTCATCACTTTCGAAGGTTTCCGAAAACGCCCGAATTATCCATTAATAACTTTTATGCCATCATGTACTATGGAATTTTCACGATATTTCTCGAATATTCTAGATCGTTCTTTACTCTTCCACCATACTATAAAAGGGCGACGGGAAACCTCGGATCAGTCAGTATAAATTCGACTTTTGTGTTGTAAACTTCGAGACATTGACAAGAGAAGATTTTGTCGTTGTTGTAACCATAGTTACGTTCCATTGTTAATAAAGGTATAAAAACGAAGACACTTGTTTTTATACGAGGTGTTTCGGAACAATACACTTTTTTAAGTAAAATTGTTTTACCATATTTTTTTTAACACGCTTTTATTAGCTTGGGTTGTATGTATGTATATATGTATGTATGTATGTAATGGAATCTTTAAGCTTAATTTTCACCAAGTTCTAGCGATTCGATTTCTTTAAAACTTTGCACACATATCACAATGCAATAATCTGCAAACAGTATCCCCTTATCCTGATTAGGATCGCCAGGATAAATAAATTCCTTTATAGATTTTCTGTAGGAGAGTAACAGCGAAAGAGCTAGTGCGCGATCTGCGCATGCGTGCAGTTTCGGACGTACTTCAGCATAAGGCTGACAGAAACTTGTTAGGAGTAGTTGCGTTATGAAACCCCATGCAACAGTGAATCTTTAAATGAAATGATTATATTACGAAATAGTTCGTGAAACATTTCAATATCACATGTCCGCAGAAAACTAATTGATATATCGAATTAAAAATGAAAAATAAATAATAGTTTAAAAAACTAAAAAACACGCTTTTATATGCAACCGAACTAAAAATTAGAAAATAATTTTTCATTACAAAGAGTTTGTCACTTCAGAATAAAAGCGTGGGGTGCTTAATATATTAAATGTTATAATTATTATTTCATTTGTAAATATCTATGAGGGAAAAGTTATGAAAAAATAGTAAAATGCACCCCACGCTTTTTACTCTGAAGTGAATTATTCTGTTATTATCTTAAATTTTATTATAATTCTATTTTGAGGTATATAAATATGATTTATTGTTTGACCTTTTAGTACTGTAATACAAACTCTTTGTAATGAAAAATTATTTTCAAATTTTTTAATTCGGTTGCATATAAAAACGTGTTTTTTTAGATTTTTAAACTATTATTTATATAAATTTATTTATAATTTTAATATTTTTATAGAATTTGGTAAATGATTAAAAATCTTTTTTGATTCATAAATTATTTAGATTATTTAATAATACAACAATACCCAACAAAAAAATAAAAAAAACTATTAATTATTAAAGACACAGAGACTTTTATACAAAAATGTTTGCAAAATATATGAAATGACAAACTGATATATTAAATAAATAAAGCTGTTGTTAGGATGTGGTTGTTAAATTCAACAATTAAAACATGACAGTGCAATTTTCGATTTCTACTATATGCAATTATCGCGGTAATCAAGCGATAATTGTAGAGTAGAAAAATGGGTGAGTGTTATTTTCATAAAAACTAACGGAGCAAATCCCTATTTGTAATAAATTTTTGATATCTGTCAAATCAACACATTTAATTCCTGCTACCCCTGTAAGCTGCCACCAACGAAAACTGTTGTAAGGAAACGTCAAAACTAAGCTACTTCCGAAAAATTACCTTGTTAGAAATGACTTGGAAAAAAGTCCAGGGATTCCTAACTATAAGATTTACCTTGTAGCATACTCCAAAGTTTGTTTCTGCTGATCGGCGAGCTGTTTTTGCTGATCGGTGATTTGCTTTTGCTGATCGGCCGTTTTTTTCTTACACGACTTCAGTTCCTGCCTCAGCACCGTCAACTGGCTGTTGTACCTCTTCATGCCTTGCTTTATTTTGCGAATTCTCTTGCGCAGGACCATGTTCGATTGAGGTATCTCAACAAACTCCTAAAAATATCATAAGCTTGATTAATAAGAGTGACTGTAACACGTTGTTTATAAAAAACTCTTAGAAATTAGTATAAATTTAAAAAATATATAAGGTAGTAGATTTGTTTGCCGATTATTTCTCGAATGTATATGACGATTTAGATTGCCCTGTTCCAGAGTTCCACTTTGATCGTTCGGTTAGCGTGTCTATGAGGAACTTTTCAGTTGCTGATGTCTTTACTAAGGACCACCTGTGGACCTGATCAGACTCCTGATCAATTTTTGAAAAACTGCGTGTTTACAATGACAAGGCCTTTACATCTTATCTTTAGTAAATCATTGGCTAGCGGTACTTTTCCTACTTTGTTGAAACACAGTTACATAACTCCTGTTTTTAAGTCGGGCGTTATGGAGGATATTGCTAATTATAGAGGGGTTTGTAAGCAGTCATCAATGGCAAAACTTTTTGATAGCTTAATGTATGACCAACTTAATTGGTCATGCAGAGAAATTGTAAATAATGGTCAGTTTGGATTCTCTGATAATAGGTCTACAACTGAGAACTTGTCGACATATCAGATTGACTTGTTGGAAGCCTTGGAGAGTGGCCATCAGGTAGACACAATCTACACTGACTTCTCCAAGGCTTTCGACAGGGTGAATTTTAAGATTCTTTTGGCAAAGCTTGTAGGTTTGGGCTTTTCTCAGAGACTTATTAAATGGTTAGGTAGTTTTCTTACAGGTAGAACGCAGGCTGTGAAGATTAATAATAATGTCTCAAGAGTATTTGAGGTTACATCTGGTGTTCCCCAGGGGCCTCATTGCGCTCCCCTTCTGTTGTGACTTAAAAATTTACAAAGTGGTTGAGACGGGGGGACGCAGTGAAACTTCAGGAGGATCTGAATGCGCTCTGGCAGTGGAAACAGTCGAATCATCTGTTTTTAAATATAAATAAATGTTATTATATCAGTTTTTTTCGAAGTCGTGAAAGAATTCCAACAAAGTACTAAAATGTGAATTTGTCCTATACTAAGACTTAAAAGGATCTTGGTGTCTGGTTTGAAGAAAGGCTAACTTTTGTTGAGCATGTTTCCAGGGTGAGTCTTAAGGGAATGAGAATGTTGGGATTTGTATTGAGAAATTGTTCTTAATTTTCAATTGAGACAATAAGAAATCTATATTGTTCACTTGTTAGATCGAATGTGGAATATGCCACCGTGATATGGTCTCCTTTTATCACAACCATAAATATATGATTGAACGTGTTCAACACAAATTTTTAAGATTTGCTGCTTTTAAATCTGGTCTGTGTATGGAGAACTATCATAGAGTGGACATGTTGAATGTGTTAAGGTTGGCAACACTTGAGAAGAGGCGACTCATGTTTGATGCATGTTGTATTTTTAAATTAATAAATGGTATTACTAATTGCTCTCAGTTGCTGGCTTTGATTCGATTGAATGTTCCTAATAGATGTTTACGACATGTGGACTTATTCTACATTCCCTTCCATTCAACAAACTATGGCGCACACTCCCCTATAGATAGAGCTTTAAAATACTTTAACTCTTTGGATAAAAATATTAATATTTTTTATTGCAGTCTCTCTGGCTTTAAACGAAGACTGTTGTGATAATTAATGTGATACTGAATAATTATATAATATGTATTTTTTTTATTTAGTTTTTTTATTTAAGTATTCTTATATTTTATTATTGTTTCCATCATCTGTTTGTTATTACATTTATATTGTTAACTTTTGTAAAATGGGGTTACCTGTTAATTTTGTAATAAATATAATAAATAAATAATTATCAAA
Organism: Listronotus bonariensis; assembly: GCA_014170235.1. Taxonomy (NCBI): domain Eukaryota; kingdom Metazoa; phylum Arthropoda; class Insecta; order Coleoptera; family Curculionidae; genus Listronotus; species Listronotus bonariensis. Next base: position 10,503 of record JACEGR010004010.1, on the reverse strand, counting down.
ATTTTAAAAACTAAAAACATCCTACCTCGCCATCCAATACATCAGGATCGTTGTGGTCAATTTTAGAGGAATCAGATGACATATTTGAGGTTTCCAAACCGTATTTGCTTGAACTAGGGCCTAAAAATTACAAATTAACAAAATTCTCTAGAGAAAAAACACCCAGATATCTTACTGGCAAAGTTGCTGGAGAAATTTAAAAAGTCCGCGCTAAAATAGGCGATCTCGGGCAAATTGGGCTCAATTTTTCCTTGAAATATTCCATTGCCATGGTGGATAAGTCAAATAATTCGTCAGTCACCTTATATGGCAAGTCCAGCCTGGGTGTCGTCGTTTAAAAATGTAAATTCGGTGCTCTTTGATAAGAAAAATCACAAAAAGTTTAAAGCAAATAATCGGCATGCTTGTTCTTGCGGCCGCCTTTGCTATATTCTTATGATATGCCGGTTAATGCAGCTGGTCATCGCACTATGGGATAGAAATTAATTTTTTTGGTCAAAATTCTGAAACTTACCAATCTAACATAAAATGAGGAGCTTTTTACTGGAAAACTAGTGAACTAAAAATATTATAAATTAATACAAATGCTTCTGGAAACCTGAAACTTATTATGTTGTTATAAATTTACACCCCTTATTTAACATTATTATTTTTTATTGTACAAAAATAAACTAAAATATCAGCTTGTTTGGTTAGATCTCGGTAGTATTCCTAAATCAGTAATCCGTTGTTTATTATCTCATATGATATACAGGGTACTGATAATAGGTATGATTTTTTTAAAATGGGATATAATTCTGAATATTATGTCACCACCAAAATCTTTTAAAAATGCTCTAAAAAAATACTACATTTGATGTGTCTATCTCAATTAGTTTCGAAATATGACCATCCACATCTGAAACATAATTTTCAATTATTCTTAGAAGCGTAATAGAGATACATCTTCCCAACTTTTATTTTTTAACGTATAAAATAAATAAAAACCCTGTTTTGTTGGGTAGATTCTGTAGAATCCACAATACAGAGCCGTTTTAGTCTATTGTTTACAGCCGTGTGTAATTCATATTGTAATTGTGTCTGGTTTTTACATCACGAGAAAATTAGTGTTACGTCAAAAAATTTTATGGACCAAACCGGATTAGTTTAATAGTTATATGAGAACGGTTTGATATTAGATTTGTAGTCGAGGTTGAAAACGTCCTGTGCTTAATAATTAGACTTTAAAAAAGAATATTTGCGAAAAGATTGCACAGAAAGAGCTTGGAAATGAAACAGCAAAAAGAACAGGTTGACTTCTTTGCTATTTTTGCAGGTAAGTAAAATATATTATTATTTGGTCTTCGTAAAATAATGTCTCGGTAGGATTCAGGCTTTGGCGAACTTGTCTTAGCCCGCTCTTTGTTATGGTACTCTTTGACTCCAGTGGGATAATCCAAAGGGGTAGTTTTTGCCCCGTTGCGCCGGATTCGGGGAACATCGCCGGAACTAGGTACCTCCGATCGACATATATGATTTCATTGCCATTGTTTCTTTTAAACTAATTCATGGGAATGTACAATGTAGTGAACTGCTCTTTCTATAAATTTCTATGTTCCTTCAAGGACATTAAGGCATTCTGTTGCCTTTCAAACAAATTTTCACAAGGTTGTAGGCAAATTTTCCCAATAAATAGATTGATGAAGCATGCCAATAAATTTAAGGGACGATTTTATTTAATCTATCCCTAAATGAAGCTTTCGAAGGGTTATGAAGTCCAATATTTTTATAGATTAAAGCTTCATGTTGTTTTATTTTCAAGGTTAGATTTTAATGTGTATATTTTGAATTTCAATCTTTTAGATGTTGTTTCTTGTTTCTTAACTCATTAGTAGCTTGTTATTTTTACTGCTTTTTAAGTATTTTGATGGTTAACTCAAAATATAAAATTTTAGTCCTGAATATTTGTTAATTAAAAAAGCTTAGTACTAGATATATATGTAGATGCTTGTTATTTAAAATTGTAATTGGGCAATGCCCAGTTAATGAGGAACTGATTCTGAACCAGAACCGAACTGGTTTAGAATTGTTTTAAAGCGCATGTCTAGTTATTTATTAGTTCGGAATTTTTATTTACCGCGAACGATTTTCTATACAGCTGAGGATGTATTCTAACCTAGCCTTTTGGTTAGGATTTTTCATGGTTAAATTGGATACTACACAAAAAAATTAAATTCAAACAAAAAGGTAAATTGTTATACTGTCGAAAGCCACTCGAGGTCTCTCGGCGGAAGACGAGGGATTCCCTGCCTCCTCTCGTTTTTAACATAAGTATGTGTATTTAACTAAAGATAAAATTCAAACAACAAGAAATGGTAAAATCTTGTAATATTGTCTATATTTTTTAATTAAATCTTTATTTATTTTATTGCATACATACATTCATACGGAATACAATTAAAAATCCTTTGTTTATATACGCTCAGAATCACAAAATATAAAAAAATATTCAACAGGTATATTAACCCGCATAAAAGTGGCAGAAACAAATAAACTGTAATACAACGGTTTATTTCTGTACCACAAAAACAGAAAACAGCTGACCATGTCGACAATGCGCATGAAATTCCGAACTGAACTTTTAGTTCCAACAAAAATCCCAGGACTGCTAATCAGGTTACGAACCGGTAACGAACTGATTCCATTGTAACCCGCGAACACAGAACTGTTACTAAAAATTCAGGATTTTACTAACCGCGAACGCTGCTTTTTTCACTGCGCATGCGAATAGTCCCAGAACCGGTTCAGAATCAAACCCGCGAACAAAGGTTTAACACCAGCGTTGCCAAATAGTCATTGCGGAATAACAACACAAAACTCACCTTAATATAATGAAGAATCGAATAAACTTCGTCTAAAATCTCTCCAGGGAAAAAACAACAATGCTTGCGTTCGATATGCTTGCCGAATGACATTTGCAACAATGTCAAACGCATATGTAACGTTTCTATGATGTCGCTTTCGCAGGCCAAATAGTGACTGCGACGCGCCGATTCCTGCGCGGCATTTTGCTTTTGATTTCTTGGAAACGAGTCAACATTTGATTTTGCAGTTTCGAAAAGGTCGAGTTCAGAATGTAACCGCAGATTTGGTCTATGCGATGGCACACCTAATTAAGGAAAAAAAAGAACAATTAGTATTTGTACAGTCCATACAGTACAGAAACCAGTATGCGATATAAACTTTCATAGAAATTTTAATTTAAACAATAATTTAATGTCTTTGCATTATTTAAAATTCTTTTTTGGCAGAACTTTTAAGGAATAATAAAAAAAGATTTAACTGACCAAAACTAACCATGACACCCAACCTTTACTCTGTAATAATAACAGAACTATTGTAATACAATAATACCACAAATTATCAGACCATCCAGATGCGAAAGTGCGGCAAAATACGCTTACTTGTTTCTATGACCTTGAGAAAGAATAAATGGAACATCTGCACCAATGTATGGATCGTAATATTTTAAATTTGTAAAAGGTTAAACCGCACCAAGGCACTAAGGAGAGATAGACTTTTATAGTAACTAATTATGCAGCTTTTTTATGTGTGGAAAACAAAACAAAAGAATAATACACTAATTGGGAATTTAAATATTTCTTTATTAAAAATATTACAAACTAAAAATTTAACCCATTCTTTGAACGGTAAAATATTGTTAGTAGATGTCACGTTTAGATCAATTTGTAATAAAATGTCCATACCTGGTTGCACAAAACATTTTTTAAAACGATTAAATTAATGGGGGTTTAGAATGTTTAACAAAAAGCCATAAAAAAACCTTTCCTAAAAACTGCTTATTAAATTAATTAATGGTATTCCGTTTTTAGCTTAATTGTGTATTAAAAAGTTTTGTGTATCTGGGGATTGAAACAAAATAATTAAAGCCGAGTAACAAAAGTTTCTAAAGAAACCCCGACGAAATCTTTTAAAGCAATGCAGATGTTGCCTTAGTAATAACCAAACCTAATTGATTTGTTTTCTTTTATTTTGGAAGTATGTAATTTTTTAAAATACTGAAAAAACACCTAATTTTTTAATTTGAAATATAGCCTTTTAAATGGCAGTGCGGCTATAAATAAAAAAATATTTTCCTGTGTTTAGGCACATACTGATTATTATCAATAACTTTAGTAACATGTCTTAGTATTTTGTAAAAGCTTTGTATTTATGTTAAATAGTCTTAAAATAATAGTGGTCCTTTTGGAATCTAAAAAGTTATCCGCTCCCGGTGATGGGGAAACAGAATAAATATACACATTTATATCCCATATTAAACGGTAAAAAAAATTAAGAAGACACTATATTAACACTTTAATAATAAAAAATATAAAAGTTCACAAACAACTAAACACAATTAACTAACTTATGCTCACGTTCTATACCAACAAAAGTATGGGACTAACTGACACCTAGATGAGCATTAGGTCACGTACTAAATCGTGGGTGTATATCCACCACGCAGTGGGAGGGACCATAGTGGTAAGAGATTTCAACGAACACGCTTAGTTTCGCATCTGGGTATTCTGATAATTTGTGATAATACTGACACTGATTTAAGAGTCTTTACACATGGGTTTCATACAAATTCGCATGTGGCTAATGCACATTACAGCGCTGGTGTAAACTTAGAATAAATATGGCTGTCCATATTATTAAATTATATTCACTCCTTTAGGGTACCAAACAAGATTAAAATAATTCTGCATCTTGTCCAAACCGGGACCAAACTAGAAAAAAAAGGGTCAGGTCAGGTAAAATTTTAGCATGTGTTCAAACAAGAAGTTCCCAAACAGAAAAATATCATTTGATATCGTCTAATAGAAGATTCTTTAGCCAATGCAAAAACGAATATTTTAGGATTTTTTTTTAAATTTTTATCTTTGGACAAACCACGAAGGCTTAAAGCCTAAATACTAACGTACCGTGGGTGTCTTAAGCAAGGTAAGGTTTGTTGACACAGGACGTACATACTTGAAGATTTGGGGGGAAGGAAAGACCTCCGCGGGCAGCAGGTTCCACATTCTAGAAACTCCAGGGATAAAAGAACGAACAAAGTGAGAAGTTCGGAGCCTGTTCAGCCGGACCGTATAGGGATGCATATGCGCAGAACCACGAGTTTCTCTGTTGGGAACCGTGAGTGGAGGAACTATACTGGACAATTCTTCAGAGCAGAAGCCATGGAAGTACCTATAAAAAATGATAAATCCCCCCACAGCCCGACGATGGGCAAGAGAGGGAAGCCTTTCTGTGAGTGAAGGATCATTAATGAGACGAATAGCTCTTCTCTTGAATAGAATCAAGAATGCTCAGGGTTGTTGGGGACGCCATGCCCCAGATATGAGAACAATATTCCAAGGGAGGTCGGATTTGGGACACATAAAGTGTATAAATTAGAAGCGGAAAAATACTTTTGGGCTCGAAAGAGAAATCCAAGCTTTTTGAAGCTGCCGTGGCTATAGATACAATGTGTTTATGCCAGTTAAGGTTACTTTCAAATGTGACGCCCACGAGATTGAAAGTGTCTTTGCTCTGTAAAACTTGGCCGCTCATAAGTAGAGGATGAGTATTTGATGACTCTTTTCGCGACAAGGAACATGACTGGGTTTTGGATGCATTAAAATTGACGAGATTTTTGGCGCCCCAATCCAATATTAAATTAAGATCCTGCGAAAGAGATATTTGCATCGCTCTGCGTTTATTTTCCAAGTCAGATTTAGTGATGGGTTTAGGAACCTGAAAACTGGAGTAAAGGGTACTATCGTCGGCGAAACTATGAATGGAATTAGTTGTGGACGAAAGAAGGTCGTTGATGTGAAGAAGAAACAATGTTGGTGCCAGAACTGAGCCCTGAGGGACTCCAGCATTTACTTGTTTTTTTTTAGGTCATAGTTATAAGACCATGCAGTGAAATGTTTCTGATTTTTTACGTAAAAACCATCATCTCAAAAGATAATAAGAATTATAAATATAATTTTGGCTTCAAGAAAAGCAGAAGTAAACCATACTTTTCTTTAAAACTATTCAGCTTAAATTACCCTCAAACGCCACCGAAATAAAAAAATGTTAGGTATAAGGCCTAATGTAATCTGTATCATTCCGAAAAAATAAGTCAAAATACACACCATTAATGTAAACTTACTAGTCGTAATTTGCAGATCTGGCTAAAAGATAAATAACTGAAGATCTTCTCAATAATTTCTTGTGGTAAATCCAAAAATCTTATAGTCTGTACAGGCGGATTTAACACTCTATAAAAAGAAAATTTGCATTAACTATGATAGAGAGTACTTTAAAAACACTAATATACAAGATTTATTTAGCAATCTATACCGGGCAATAATTGATCATGAAACTTAAGGAGTTCATTCTAAACTATAAAATAATAGTAAAGCTTTATATATATTCAGAATAAAAGCGTGGGGTGCTTAATATATTAAATGTTATAATTATTTCATTTGTAAATATCTGTGAGGGAAAAGTTATGAAAAAATAGTAAAATGCACCCCTACGCTTTTTACTCTGAAGTGAATTATTCTGTTATTATCTTAAATTTTATTATAATTCTATTTTGAGGTATATAATTATGACTCATTGTTTGACCTTTTATTACTGTAATACAAACTCTTTGTAATAAAAAAATATTTTCTAATTTTTAGTTCGGTTGCATATAAAAGCGTGTTTTTTAGTTTTTTTAAACTATTATTTATTTTTCATTTTTTAGTTCGATATATCAATTAGTTTTCTGCGGACATGTGATATTGAAATGTTTCACGAACTATTTCGTAATCTAATCATTTCATTTAAAGCTTCACTGTTGCACACGAACAAGTTTCTGTCAGCCTTATGCTGAGAGTACGTCCGAAACTGCACGCATGCGCAGATCGCGCCCTAGCTCTTTCTCTGTTACTCTCCTATATAAAATCTATAAAGGAATTTATTTATCCTGGCGATCCTAATCAGGATAACGGGATACTGTTTGCAGATTATTGCATTGTCATGGGTTCTTGATACGTGTGCAAAGTTTCAAAGAAATCGAATCGCTGAAGTTGGTGAAAATTAAGCTTAAAGATTCCGTTACATACATACATACAACCCAAGCTAATAAAAGCGTGTTAAAAAGAGTAGAATAAATAAAATTACGACACAAAAACAATTGTCAATATACAAAAAGAGCCATCTAGCGACACACAATCAATTATTATTAAACAGATGATTAACTTATTATTTGCTCTAAATATAAGTCATCAGGTTTTGCTTAGGTAAATAATAAAAAAACAAGTATTACTAAATTGGACCCTGAGGGGTTGAAACTGACATCTTGAAAACCTTATACAGGGTGAGATTTTTTCAATGTGTTGTACAAGGCATTCAGAAACCGCTGCAGCTACAGCGGTTTCGGGAGATCCCTGTACTAAACATGAAAAAATCCCCTGTACAAAGCAGTACCATTGTTTTACCATACCGGGTGTTGCTCCGTCGAGCGGGACATAGAGAATCCCATGTAAATTTTGAAGTGGTCCAATATTGGCTCCCCTAATTATTTTAGAAGAAAATATTATTAGGATTTTTTAAAGAGCATGAAAAGTTGTACCTAGTGTACAAATTTCAGCTCTTCTTAGTCCGCCAGCTAAGAGATAAATGCTAAAATAAGTTACGAATCTCCTATCTTCTTACGCGCCTTGTATTATTAGAAGTTTATAATAAAATACTAGAAAAATTATTTAACCTCTTACTTTCAAGTTGTCAGATCAATGTTACATCATTTTTAAATAATGAACTACTTAAATCAAGAAAAAATCACTATTATAAAATGGTTTTACCAGGGAGATAGTTATCGAAGAGTAGCGGACATGTTTGCAGCCTATTTTCCCAATAGGCCAATACCAAGTAAATCGACAATAGAACGGACGATAAAAAATTTGAAACTACAGGCACAGTAATCAACAATTGCAAATGTAAAGAAAATCGACGTAATCTTTCGCCAAACGATTTTTTTCTATGGGGACATTTAAAAACTAAGCTACCAATAAAAAATATGAAAATTTAGTCTAGCTAAGGAAGCTACTTCCGCTGAATGTGCCAGGAATATCGATGTACCAACTAGCCAACGTAAGAAATGAGTTTTATAATCGTTTGGGTTATTGTCTGGCAGTTAATGGAGGAATATTTGAGCATTTGATTAAATCCTGATATTTTCGTCATAAATTGATTTCTAAATGTAGAAAAATTTGTTTTATTGTCTTGCGTAACTGTGAGTGCATGTGTTGAAATTAGCTGTAAACTAAAATGAAATGCGAGGATTCTTTTTGAAATTCCCGTATAAAATAATTCATTTTTGGCAATGACATTATAAATTAATGATCTAAATTGTCACTGATAAATCGATATGATGTTTTTATTATTGATTTCTAGAGTACAGGGTGCATAATGAAATACCACGTTGCAGAAGTATTAAGCAGTTTACTCTTTACTGGTTGGTTGAAAAATGCTCAAATTTGTATTTTGGGTGGAACTTACTGTGCTCTTCAATAAATCCTAATAGCATTTTTTTCTAAAGCAATTAGGGGAGCCAATATTTGACTACTTCAAAATTTCAAAATTTACATGGGATTCCCTATGTCCCGCTCGACGGAGCAACACCCGGTATAGAATCAACGGATTAAGTTTCGTGATCGATTTTTGAATCGCCCTGTATAAAGACTTAAAGTACTAAATAGTCAACACAAACCTATAACATTGCACTACTCCTTGTGCAGAAGTACTAGGCCCTCCACTATAACTTGCCATGGCAGTCACGCTGTTCCTCGTGAACTTGGCAGGGCCATAGTTATCAGAGTAGAACTGCTGAGTACCACTGGGTCCGGCGCCGCTAGATTCTCCGGTACTGTTTCCGATGGACATTAATCGTGTGGAAACCATTTTACTGTTTACTTCTTAAACTTATTTTTAAACAATTTCTTATTTTGGTGTACCTGAAAAATATACAAAGTTACATAGGATCCTGTTAGCCATTTTTTTTTAAATTATGTTTGAAAACTTTTACGTTTTATTATAAGTATAAAATTACTATTTTTCGCATTATCACAATGTCCAAATAACTTCCTGTTTGACCGGAAGTACCGTCAAATATGGTATTTTAAATATAAATGCCCCTCTTTTTCCTATACATGATTTTTTTATAAAAATCTCATTTTAATTTTACCAGGTGCCCACGAAATTACTAGCAAGCCTATAATTTTCTTGAGAAGTGCTACACGATTTTAAAATTTTGGTCCGATATATAGTAGCATAGGATGCAGATTTCTGATGTTTTAGATTTTATGTGGGACATCCGATTTAACCGGAAGTGCCCTCCACTTTGCTATTTTAAATGGAACAGCCTATATATTTTTTAAAAAATCAGTTCTACAGGCAATTCCAAGAAAACACATGTACCACATGTTATATCTATTTTAATTAGTTTTAAACCTTTTGTTTGTTATATCCTAACTTTAAACTCAACAGCTTTTGAGATATTAATAGTAAAACTCTAGGATGACCTGAAAAGAGCGAAAAAAATATACCTTTTAACGTTTCACTATCAATATCTTTAAAAGTACTATTTTTTTTAATAAGAGGACGTGAATATTGAGCATAAATACTATTTCTTGTAACAGAATAAATAGCTGAATTTTATGTTCCTTGTACAAAACTAAACCAATAAACGATAATGATGTGTAATATGTGAGATTTCAGCGTACCCTAAAAATTTTTAGTACCTACCCTGACCAACAGATGGCGAAAGTAGTACGATGTCGCTTTGCTAATACGATTACCATCAGAAATTGATAGCAGTCGCTGACGAGCAGTCGGCCCGATCAGTTAGAGTGAGGATATACGCAAAATTTAATAAAAATAAAATCCCCGATAAATGGACCCAGTATCCATAAGATTATTAAATTTATGATTTCAGAATAGGATATATCGATGGGTTTTTGACAAAACATCGTAAGCGACATTCGTCAGTTTTACGGGAAACGTTTTTTTCATTGAGTTATTTTGAAAACAAAGTTGGTAATTTTTTTGTACATACATTAGTGCACGCCTTTATTTCAGATGAAGATATGTTCTATATTGGTTCGGCGGTTCATTTAATTAATGGTAGTTATTTGGGTACACGCCAAAAAATAAATTAAAAGTACCAAAAAAACCAAAAAAAAATAAAGCAAGTAAAAATAGAGAACTAAAAATCGACGTTTTGGTGGCAAGTCTGCCACCGTTGTCAAGATAAATTGAATAAAAATAAAAAATGTAAAAATTAACTATTATTTAGGTTTAGAATTTTTAAAATTTTTAGCTTTTTTTAGGAGATTCTGAAGAATTTTGACATTAATATTTAAATATGTTTGTTTGTAATTCAAATTGAAGAAATCTAAAATGCAATACAATTCGGATCTCGGGTTTTCTTTAAAAATAACG
>JACEGR010004009.1:0-94344 GCA_014170235.1 Listronotus bonariensis | reverse complement strand
CCCCATCTCACTCTTCAAACACCACTCCCCTTCATCAAAAAAGACAACAAAACCCCATTTAAACACTCTTCCACGAAAAAACCGTCTAGATCTCGACATACATCAGAATCATCTTCTTCCTCTCGCAGTGATAAAATGGAAACTGACTCGACTAGACACCCAAAAAAATCATAAATGGCTCCGACAATCATCCAATGGAATGTGAATGGAGCCAGATCCCATTTTTCTGAGCTCCACTTACTCACAAACACATTTAAACCCATTTTCTTATTATTACAAGAGACAAACTGTAAACCCGAAGATCGACTAACACTAAAGCATTATAACTCTATCAGATGCGACAGAACAAACCCCAACAGAGCCTCTGGGGGAGTAGCTACTCTCATTAGAGAGAATGCTCCCTACCAGGAAATTCAAATTACTTCCCCTTTCGAGGTATGTGCTGTCTCTGTTTACATTGCAAACAAAAAATCATCCTTATGTAATCTTTATATCCCTCCCTCTCTATCTCCAACACAGGCCGACTTAACCAACATCATATCCCAACTCCCCCTCCCATTATTTTAATGGGCGACCTAAACGCCCATAACACCCTATGGGGATCCAATCACACGGACCCCAGAGGAAAAATGATTGCCGACACAATCACCACACTCAACCTGACACTGCTAAATGACAACTCCCCACCTACATCTCGCCCGCATATGGCACCCTCTCCAACTTGGACTTATGCATATGTAGTCCGAGTATACTATCCGACCTACAGTGGGGCGTTCTAGATGATACCCATGGAAGTGACGGCCACTTCCCCACCTACCTAGAAACACTTTCCTCCCCTCCACTGCCTCTAATACCTCCTATTACATCTTTAAAAAAGCAAATTGGGACCTCTACAGATTGTCATTTAAGACTCCCCCACTATACCCCGATATCAACCAAAACGTTTCAAACTTCGTATCAGCTATACTCAACTCTGTCAAAATCAGTATACCAAGAGCAGAAGTCAGACCTGACAAACCCCGGTGCCATGGTGGACAAATGACTGCAAAACCTCCATCAAAAATAGAAAAAAGCATTAAATAAATTCAAAAATTCCCCTCACAACAAAACCTAACAGAATACAAAAGAATGAGGGCCATCGCCAGGAAAACTATCCGTCAAGCCAGAACAAACAACTGGAAATCTTACACCGAGTCCATAGGACCCCACCTAGACAGCTCCACCCTCTGGAATAAGATAAATATACTCAAAGGAAAACCACGCTTCCCCATTTCGGGAATAGAACTTAATGGCAAATGGATCACTGATCCCAACGAGATAGCCAACATTTTTGCAACCCATTATAACGGCACCCTCTCAAACAACCCTGAGACAACTACAAAATCCTTCTCCCCCTGAAACAGAAACTCCCCCTTGTCCTACAACCTCCCGATCACCATGGACGAACTACTTCATGCTACCAATTATAGCAAAGACACAGCCCCTGGCCCGGATGGAATAAGGATGCCCTACATCAAAAACCTTCCCCTCAAGGATACACATACTTGCTCGGCCTATATAATCTAATCTGGTCCAAGCAATCATTCCCGGACGACTGGAGAGAGTCACTACTCGTTCCAGTCCATAAACCTGACAAGCCCAGAACATCCCCTTCTGGTTACAGACCGATCGCCTTAACTAGCCACCTGTGCAAGATCCTAGAAAGAATAATAAACTTCCGCTTAAAATGGATCCTCGAGAAAAGAAACTTACTATTAAAAGAACAAATGGGCTTTACACGTGAGCGCTCAACTTTAGACCACCTCGTTGGCTTTGAATCAGACATCCAAACAGCCTACCACAACAGACAACACCTCACAGCGGTCTTTCTTGATTTGACGGCCGCATTCGACAACATCAGCAGGAACTCTATTTTACACATCCTTAACAATTACGACATCAAAGGAAACATGTACTACTTCATCAAAGAATTCCTCAAAGATCGCCGCTTCCGAGTAAAGATAAGAGGACACTTATCCCCCTCCTATCACCAGCCCAATGGAGTCCCCCAAGGATCCGTTCTGAGCCCCACCCTGTTCATTGTGGCTATGAATGGCATCAGAAACTACATCCCCCAAATATATCACTTCGACTCTTCGCCGATGACATCCTAATATACCATTCAGCCAAAGAGAGTCTCACCAGTGAAAACCTATTACAGACCAGCCTGACAAACCTCAACAATTGGTCGACCTCCCTCGGCTTATCATTCTCCCCCAACAAATCTGCCTCAATGCATTTCTGCAAACGAAGGGGATGCCTCAAAATTGCATCTCTTCACCTAACAAACCCCATTCCCAATCCCCCAACGCACAAATTTTTAGGACTATACTTTGACCCCACCTTAAATTTCAAACACCATTTCGATTATCTAAAAAATAAATGCGCTCACGACCTTAATATCCTTAGAGTTATATCTGGCTTCAAATGGGGATCACACCGGACTACACTCCTAAGACTACACAATTCACTGATTCTTTCCAAACTTGACTATGGATCCATAGTATACTCCTCTGCCCCCTCTCACCAGCTTAAAAAATTGGACTCCATTCACAACGGTGGACTACGAATGGCCTTAGGAGCCTTCCGCACAAGTCCCGCTATTAGTATGTACTGCGAATCAGAGTCTCTACCTCTCTATCTAAGAAGGCAGCTACTCCTGCTTAATTATGGAAACTCTCTAAGATTCAGACCACATATCCCCCATGCCAGACGATTCATACACCAGAACCCCCAGACAACACCCACAAAGAAACCACTGTAAGTTGATACATGAAAAATACCACCAAATTTCCCAAAATATATACCCAACACTCCCCGACCCAATCTCAATTGAAAGATTTAAATTTCCCCCTTGGAACTCCGCCCCTATCAATGCGGATCTATCACTATTGAAGTATCCTAAAGACACCCACAGCTGCGAATCCCTTAGAAAGATATACAAACAACTGATACACTCCAACTACAGCAACTGTAAAATCATTTTTACCGACGGATCCAAAACCGACTCGTCAGTAGGGGCTGCTCTCTTCTACCCCCTTACGAACTCTCCTACTCTCTTCACCAAACTACCGGCATTCTCTCCGCCGAACTCCTTGCTATCCTTAAAGCAACGGAACTTATAAAGACCACAAATGAAAGCCACTGGGTTATAGCAACCGACTCGCTTAGCTCCATCAAATCCCTAAAATCCTTCAACCCCACCAACCCCTTGCCCTAAATATAAAATACAACCTGGGAAAAATACACATACAAAACAAAACCCTTACACTTCTCTGGATCCCCAGCCACGTTGGTATCAGTGGCAATGAGAAGGCTGACATCTTAGCCAAAGAAGATCAAGGACTAAATATTAACCTTACATTCAGCCCAAGGGATTTAAATACCTTCTCCAAACACAAGATTAGGGCGATATTCCAGCTTGAATGGGATCTCCAAACAGAAGACAATAAACTATACGAGGTTAAGGACACAATATTTACAAACCCCCTGGAAAAATATTCCAGACACTCCCTATCACTCATGGCCAGACTTAGGATTGGCCACTCCAGGCTAACCCACGGATTTTTAATTAACCGGACCGACCCTCCTACCTGCGATACATGTGGAACAACTCTTACAATTAAACACATACTGAACACCTGTCATAAATACTCCCAGATCTTGCTCAACCATGACATCCGAGGCAGCCTCAAAGAAAAGCTCTCTTACAATAACACCGAGAAAATAATGTCCTTTTTAAGGACCACATCCCTAATAGATGAAATCTAGATCACAAGAAACCACTATGAAATTTTACCTGTTCATATATCAAACAATGTGTATACTCCGTCCTCTTACACACGTTGCCTTTTGGCGCCTAAATATTAAATAGAATCATACTAGACACTAAAAATCCTCATGGGTTGATGTGTCTTTAATTAATATATCTCTCTCTCTCTTTATTGGAGTCAATACCACAAGGATGTGCAGAGAGTAATAAAAACAATGTTTTTTTACTACGAGATATTGACTTGACTTTTGGGTAACATACAATAATTTAAAAACTTTTTCCCCATTTTGGCCGTTAATTATTTGAAATTTTAATATTATTTTTTTATATAAAGGTTATTTTTATACACTGTCTGCTTATTTTAAACACTGCATTACTGTATTACACAAGACTACATGAAGTCATAGACTTTCTGATGATTATCGATATCGTTTTTTTTATTAAAACTTTCTCTACTTTTGGCCGCCACTGTAGATATACCCAAGGGCGTCCCCAGGGAGGGGTGGGGGGCAAAGGAGGGCAGCTGCCCCTCCTAGAGATTCTAGAAAAGTTGCCCAATATAAAGCAACCAAAGTTTCAATTCTTTTTCTTGGCTTGCTTGATCGATTATCTCGTACTTACGAAACTCGAATGAAGTCACCAATTCCATTCCATCAAATCTAAACAATTGCTGCGTTTAGCTTTTGCTTCTTCCTCACAGAAACGACAATTGATTTTTTTTTACTAATATTATAAATGGAGACTTTGCATCGGTTTTAAAATCGCAAAAATTCGGTTACTAGTTAGGATATCCGATTCTGAATAGATATAACCGTGAAGTCGATCAATTTGTGTATAGCTTATATGAAAGTAATCCAAATCAAAGCAGCAAAAAAGTGCTGTACGGGCATCTTCTTTATGAAGCATAGACGTGCAGATTATTTTTTCTGTCTTTTTTAATAGATAATTTAAAACAAATGAAAAATTTTCATTATTACTTTTGCTCAGTTATATGATGGCGATTAGAACTAAAAATCGACGTTTTGGGGCAAGTCTGCCATCGGTGTCAAAATAAATTGAAAAAAAAACTATTATTAAAAAAAATACATATTTGACATTTAATGTCAAAGATTTTTAGAACCTTTTTTAAATTTTTATTTAGTTTATCTTGACAACGGTATGAAACCGTCGATTTTTAGTTCTCGATTTACTTGTTTTCATTTTTTTGTTTTTTTTTTGTAGTTCTAATTTGTTTTCCGGCGTGTACCCAAATAGGTACAATCAATTTAATGATATAATTTCACATTTTTAGTATAACTCGCCCTGTATAATGCCAAATTGGATAAAATTTTGTATTTATTAGTTTTGGACCATGCGACCAATTTTATAAAATTTCGTGTTAATATTTAAAAATTTTTGGTCTATTTGTGCTCTTGTAGCACCTATCCTGAGACACACTGTATAACAACATAAATAAAACATAGAATGGTTAAGAGTCAGCGTTCCGAGTAATTTTATAAATACACAAAACATAAGTTCTTGGTTATTTAGGCCTGAACTGCAGGCACAACAAAACCGACTTTATACATTTTCCTTAATTGCAGATTTTTAACGGAATTCGTGATGATAATCATTAAAACACCTAATACAACGCACATCGTAGATGTAAAACTCGTACTACAAGTGAAAATCTACGGGAATTGTGCCTGAAATGGCATACTTGCTGAGTTGACATAGTCAGTGTAATTCAAAATGTACATACATTTTGAATTACAAGCCTTTTGTTGATGCCCATTGATGCCACCGGCTCAAACAAATTATTGCGTTAATCGGTAGCAGGTAAGTTGCCATTAAGTGGTCGAAAAATACGGCTTTGTCATTTTTGTTTACCCAAAATATTTTTACTTGTCATTCGCAGATAGTTTAATGGATCACGGGAGTAACTTAAAGGTATATTATTGTAACTTTCAGATAAATAATTTATTGAATATTATATATATGTTATTAAATATATAGTATAAATGGTGTTTAGTAAAAATTAAATTATTTGAAAATATCCGTCAATTTTATGAGATGGCATACAACAACTTTTATAAGATGGCATGGTATGCATTCTCAGCAACTTAGTTATTAATTTGAAACAATGTTTTTATGGTCATGGGTCGCTACAAAAGAAAGTCAAAGAGAGAGTCATGGAATAAAAGTAATATGCAGGAAGCCATCTTAGCTGTGAAGGCGAAACGTATGGGGTAGCTTCTAGCGTCAAAAACGTTTAATGTCCCTTTTGGGACTTTAAGACATAGGTAACGTAAGAAGAAAGGCTCAAAAAAAGGTTACATACAAACAAATCCCACATCGATTTTGTACTAAAACTAAAATGGCTGGGTGGACCTGGCTGAATGATTTCTGGCAACGTAATCCTACGATATCCTTACGATCACCTGAGAGTACTTCTGCGGCTCGAGCTAGAGCTTTTAATAAACTGCAAATTTACAAATACTTTCAAATGCTTTCTGGAATCTTGGATCAACATAAATTCCTGCCGAATGATATTTGTAATATGAATAAATCGGGTATCGCCACCGTTCCTTGAAAAATTGAAAAATAAGAAGGCACAAAAGAAAGAAGTTATGTTGAGAAAGGCGGCGAAAAGTGTAAAGAAGAAAATTGGTAGAGAGGTTGAACAGGACGAGAATGCACAAAAAAAGTTATGATAAGAAAGTCGGCTAGAACCATGAATAAGAAATGTGTTATGGAGGATGAAGATGAAGATGTGCAGGCCGAGGCTTTTGACGTCGAAGAAGACCTAGATGAGGACACGCCTTGTATTTATTGTAATGAACCTACTCCTGGTCTTTATCAAAGGTGTTATGGTTTTAGTGTCACTTCTGTAAGAAATGAGCCCATGCAGAATGTGCTGGGTAAGACAGAAAGACAAAAATGTTCAATTCTGAAATTTGTAGCTAATTTAATATTTTTATCATTAATATGCCATCTCATCAATTGTTACTTTCTTGAGATGGCATACCATGTTTCTTTTTTAAATATATTTTTTCGTTTGTTAACAGGAAAACCGTTTAAGTTTTGTAAAAACTTGCTTTATTTATTCCATATTTATATATTTCCTACATTAAAATATTTTTTTGTCGATAAAAAAAATTACAGTACCCAAAAAAAAGTATGCCATCTCAGGCACACTTCCTCTACATGTGCTCTCAATTTTTCCTACAATTCATACTTTTCATATTTTTCATATCAACTTGCCCCCTCCTGGGCCATCGGCTGGCGACGCCCCTGGGTTTACCATATAACAGACAAAGACAATAAAAGCCAAGATTGTAATATTATTAAAACTATAAAATATGTAATTTTTATTAAACGTGACTTTTTAGACAGCATATTTTTAAAACAACCAAAAATACGATGCACCGTTAGGAAAATAGTTAAACTGGCTGGTAATGTACGAAAATATTTAGTGGTTAAAAGTTGCCTTTATTTACATAGTTTTGTAACTTGTTAGTTAAATATTAAACTGTTTAAAGCACAATGCCGCTGTATTTTTTCCAAAACAAAATAATATTAAAATTATAAAATATGTTATTTTTATTAAACATGACTTTTTAGACAGCATATTTTTATAACAACCAAAAATACGATGCACCGTTAGGAAAATAGTTAAACGGGCTGGTAATGTACGGAAATATTTAGTGGTTAAAAGTTGCCTTTATTTGCATACTTGGGTAACTTGTTAGTTAAATATTAAACTGTTTAAAGCACAATGCCGCTGTATGTTTTCCAAAACTTCGTATATGCATGTTTAATTGGGGCTTTCTCAAGTGGCGAAATGTAAGCTATAGTAAGCAAAGATTTTGATTGTTTATAGTTAGCAAGGATTTGGGTTGTTAGCCACATATTAAATAAGTATATACAGTATGTCCACGAATGGACTTTACAATAGTTTTATTTGTAGTTACAAAATTTAAATTTTTAAGAAAATTGTGTATAGCAACTGCTTTTGCTTCTTAAAAAAAAAAAACAAGATTTACGTTGAGAAATTCGTTTTGTTTTGTACAGGGGCTCCAAAAACTACAAAAATTCGAAAATGGACCAAGACAAAACTACCTTTATTTTTACTATATTAAACAAAATGTTAAATAATAAAGGTTTTTGGAATTTAATGAGGATCCCATATATGAAATTTTACATAAAATAAACAAAATTTTGTTTTTTGGGTCATATTTTTTAAATCATTTTTTTATCTTTTATACGTAATTTGCCTTGTTTTATTACAACACAATAATTAATGTCAAAGTTTGGCAGATATATTTAAATACAAAAATGTAAAACCAGGTAAATTACGTAAATAAGGTGTAAAACATGATTAAAATAATATTATACCAAAAAGATTTTTTTTTAATTTTTTGTGAAATTTTAGATATCGGATCCTCATTTTATTCTAAAACCCTTTTTTATTTGACACTTTACTTAATCAGTCAAAATAAAGGTAGTTTTGTCTTGGTCCATTTTAACATTTTTGTAGTTTTTGGAGCCCCTATATAAAACAAAACAAATTTCTCAACGTAAATCTTGGTTTTTATGAAGCAAACGCAGTTTCCATACACAACTTTTTGGAACATTTAAATTTTTGGTCCATTTGTCCTATTGTAAAGTCCATCCGTGGACATACTGTAGATATGCGGATCTTATTATTTATCCAGCCAAACAGTTGGTTCTCGAAAAGCAGCAGGAAAAGTAGTTTAGTAGTTTTTAATACCCAGTAGCGCAGCGTAAAAAATATACATACAAAAAACATGTCATAATTTAAATTAATTTGTTCTGACTCCAGAAGAATCTTACCAAAAAAGGAGAACTAAAAAACAAATCCTTACGTTAAAAACTAACGCTTAAAAAGAAATTTCACTAACCCCATCGACTTAAGCACAGTCGATAACGTGACGGTATCTAACAACTGTGTACTATACTTTATGGGTTTCCAAAAAATTAAAGGCGTATTCCTGAGCCATTTTTATAAGAATCGTATAATCATAGTTCCGAAAATGCTCTAAGATACAGGATATTAAACTTTAAAAAATATGGTTTTTTATAACATCTTAGATAGATTTCGTTATCCAATTTAAATAAACTTTATTGTGGCATTTTTTGTAATATGAGGTAAATTTGGCCCTAAACTAATTTAAATTAGTGAGGTCACTTCCGACGTGACGCAAATTAATTAATATTATTTACAAAAAATGTACGCTACTGACTTTTCTTGTTACTTACATATATATTTTTTTATATTAAACATTACAAACTACAGCTTGCTTAGTTAACATAAAAAAAATCTGCTAAATTGCATCTACTTAAATCATAAAAAATATAGGGTTAATTTTTTCTTTTAAAAATTAACTAATAAATACCGTTATTATGTAACACCAACAAATACTTAAATAAATAACGTTTACAGGTGGGCCAAATTAAACTTGCACACTTTTAAAGTAACAATAACTTTTTATCTGTTGCGCCTATCTTTTTTATTTTTACAGACCGAATAGGCACATATGTTTTTTCTAGGTTTGTCAATTTTGGTCAAATGGATTTTAGTCAGGACCGGACTTACGAGACTTTTTCCAGAATGATGCATTTAAGAAATTGCAAAAGAAATCAGATTTAGCTACAATTGAGCTAATACGTTTTTCTTGTAAACAAACTACGGAAAATAATTCAGTAAAAGCAAACCTGTCAATAATTTGAGGATACAGGAATTATGATTATTCTTGATAATGATACGCCCCAACAAGCATGCATTTCTCTCAATTTTAACAAGAAACTTTTTTAGTGTGCTTTGAAAATTAAAAATGGTTCCCTGAGTTGGATGCTGACACAACTTATCAGTAAATTAATTAAAATTAAACGTATTAACCTAATTGTAGATAAATTCGATTTATTTTGCAACAAAGTTAATTGCGCATTTTGGAAAAAGTCTCGTTAGTCCAGTCCTAACTAAATATATATGACCAAAATTAACAAACCTAGAGAAAACATATTCACCTATTAGCCCTGTAAAAATAAAGAAAATAGGCGAACAGTTAAAAGGTATCATTAGTTAAAAAGTGTGCAAGTTTAATTTGGCCCACACTGCATATCTACGCCTAACAAATTATACAAAAAATAAAATAATTTAAAAGAAAAGTTTAACACCCTGTATTTTGAAAACGAAAAAGATTAAGGCTCCATGTGTATATTACCCTTATTTTTCATAAAATTGGCGCAGAAATACGCCCCTAAATTTTCTTACTACCTTACCCTAACGCTACGAGTTAGGGATCCTTTGAACCATTTTTTCAAGTCATTACTAACAAGCTAATGGCGCATATTTTTGTGATCCCTTTTTAAGTTTTGGACCATGCAAAACTTTTTATAGTGATTTTTTTCCTAAAATTGATAATAAAAAAGTTATTTTATGAAGTCAACTTACATACTGCATAAATGTGTTTTTATTTACGTTATTGTAAGTTTAATTTGTTTGTTACTTAAAATACTATTAAAATATTACACGTCTGGACAAAAAAAAGCGGACAAACAAAACTTTGTTAAAATTCAATGCTAAATAACTTTTTGATTTTTAAACCGATTTTAAACATTTTTTGTCAGTGGTAACTTTTTTCATCAAGATTATTATGTAATGTGGGTATTGCAAAAAGTTTTATAGGATTAGGTGTTATACAGGGAAGACCCAAGTGTTGCATTTTGACCAAAATTTTCAGAACACCGTTTAAAAACAATATAGTTATCCTTGTCGGGCGGGCATATGCATCGTACTCATTAAAAACTTTGTTTCGGTCATTTTTGTAATGTTTTTACATGGCTGTACATGGCCAGTGAAAAATGTTTATATTTGGTGTAAACAAAAGTACATATTAATCCTAAAAAATAAAAATCATAATCATAACTCTAAAAGTTTATTGGGCTGTGACGCAACGGTTTGAAAACATACATTTTCTTGATTCTCATATTTATATTGTCATTTTCAAATACGGTTTGAACCAGTGAGATGAAAACGGTTAGCAAGAAAATTTGACTCTAATCTGAAGTTTCCCCAATATGTTTATATTATATCGTATATTACGACCATCATAATTAAATTTGATTGTTTCCTTTAAAAATTTGAAAATAATTTAGAATAAAGAAACTGATATAAAAAAATAAAATGTTAAGAAAAGTTAGGGTTTTAAAATTCAATACAATGGTAGAAAATTGTGACCTTAAAATTATTCCACAGGGTGTTCGAAAATTTGGGTCAAAATGCAACACTTGGTCTTCCCTGTATAAAACCTAATCCTATAAAACTTTTTGCAATTTCCATAATAATTAATAATCCTAATAAAAGGAGCTACAACTAAAACAAAAATATAATTAAAATCGGTCAAAAACCCAAAAGTTATTTAAGATTAAATTTAAACATTTTGTTTGTCCGGTTTTTTGTTTTTTTGACCAGGAGTTTATTAATTTATACAGTGTGTCCGCCTAAGTTCTCTACATATTGGAAAACTATTTCATTAATAATTGTACAACAAAAGTTTTTCTTTATAAAAAGTTTTGCATGATCTAAAAACCTAAAATGCAAGCCTTAGATATTCACTTTTTTCAATAGTATACGAGTTATCTCAAAAATATGAATTTTGTTCAAAAGTACCCTTATTTTTGAAAATATCGAAAATTATTATTGGGCAAAAATGTTTAACGATAATAATAGCTCTTAAATATGCAAACTTGTGTTACAAATATTTTTTTTTTTTAGTTTTCTTTGCGATAACGAGCGTTTCTGTGACTTTTTGTTTTGACAGTTCTTAAGCTTTCTTTAGATATTACATTTAAAAATAAGTATATACAAATGCACATCTTTAATTTTCATCGTTTTCTCATAAAAAATGTAGGAATAAACCTATTTTTGCAAATGATTGACTTTGCATGTTTTTTTATATATTTCTGTAATATAAACTTTCAATATGTTTAAAAATAAGGGTACTTTCCTCTTGGACAAAATTCACATTTTTTTAGATACCTGGTACACTACAGAAAAAAATAAATTTCTAATAATTGCTTTTTAGGTTTTAGATCATGCAGAACTTTTTATAAAGAATAAGTATTTTTCGTAAAATTAATAATAAAAAAGTTACCCATATGTAGAGAACTTAGGCCGACACGTTGTATAAACTGTTTTAAAATAAGTTAATTAAATTAAAGTTTTAAAAATGTATTTTTACCTAATAATTATTCGGAAAATTTCATTTAGCTTAAGACCTATGAAAAGCAACGTCAAATTAATTTAAAGCCTTTAAAATCTTCACTTCAGACGGATTATAAATAATCCAGCCTTAGGCAAAAGAAAATTTTCGAGCTTTTGCGTACAAAATGTTGTTTTATCTTCTATAATCTAATCTAAGCTAAATTAAAATAAAGTGTTAAAACTATTTAAATCACTAGCCTTGACAAGTAGTAAAAAAGTCTTTTTTTTCGATTGCATTATGATTACTAAGGAAAACCAAGTGTTAACAAAATAAAAATTGCTTTTATTCATATTTAATTTAATTTTTATACTATAATATTATTATTTTTTACTTATTATATTATACAGCGAATCCTCGAATGGAAATGGAAATGGACTTAACTATACCTGTAAAATTTATAATATTTTGAATAAAAGTTATTTTTCATAAAATTATAATAAAAATTGCCCTGTGATATACAGGGTGCTTGAAAATCGCAATTTTTGTTTTGAAAAATGAAAAAAAAAACACATATTTTGAAAAATGAATAATTGAATTAATTTTTTTATTAAAAAGTATTTAAAAAGACCTATACATTTTTCCTTAGCGCTCATTATTACTTGAAAAAATTATGTGTAAACTGAAGTGATCGTTTCTCCTTGTATATTATAATGCGGTTATTCTTTTAAAATTTGCTATTGTTTTTAAACAGTTTTGTTTTACCTTATTGTTTCTAACAAACCATAACCATTAGGAGAGCATTTTACTCTTCACGTTTAAACTATTTAGTTAGGTAGTTTCAAAACTATATTTTGTAATCATTTTTCAAAGTAATATTTAAGCAATATTAAATCACTCTGTATATTTTACAGCTAATTTTTTTAATAGCTTTTAGTATTTCGAAACAAGCAAAATGTTTGCTAATTTTTTTTTTTTTTTCAAATAATTATCCGTGGACACAATATATGTTTTATAAGGAGGTTTTTCTTTGCATGGAGTTTTACTTATTATTATATTATAATTAAAGAGGATTTGGTATTATTACTAGCTATTAAGTGGTTTTTAATGTATTTAAAAAATATAATCAGAATTCTTAAAAATCATTATACGATATTCGATATAACTTAATAACGCGAGAGTATTATTTTGGAAAAAATCGTTAAACTATGTATTTTAAACTACTTACGAGTAATTAAATACTACAAAAACGAAATTCAAAATATGTTTTTATATTTTTTCTTTTACATTTATTTATGTTTTAGAACGTTTTAAGAAAACTTAATGTGGTTACACACAAAAGTTAACATCCAATCTTAATACTACAATATCAGTACCAAAAATGGTTTAACATTTTTCTTAATAGTTGATTAACCAACTGTATTATAAATTTTTAAACATACTAACCCAGTGACAGCCATAAATCGTAAACCATATGGAAAACTCTTTTATTTTTATTTTTTTTAAATATTTTTTCTGAAAAATCTCCAAAACGCACAAAACATTAATTAAAATTTAAATGAATCGTGGCGTATACGAGCTAGATGCAAATTAACGAATATGAGGTTGGAGAAATCTATCTTTATTTTTTAACTAAAAAAATTAATTTGAAAACTCCTCAATAAATAAAAGTTTATTTATTTAAAGCAAAATATCCTATAATAAAATTGGAAAGAAAGGTTTCCAACTTACCCTATATATGGATTAAATTAAACTAAATATACTCTCGTAAATAATTTTTATTGCCCTTACATTTTGACAAAATGCCAAAGTTTTGATATTTTTAAAGCATTTCAACATTTAGATTATTTTAAAAAACAAACCTAAATTCTTGCTTTAGAATATTTAGGAAGGCTAAAATAAAAGTCCCTTTAGGTTAATGTTCCACATCGTTTTTTTTCATAAAAAACATCCTTACTCATTAAAAATATATATATTTTTTATGATTTTCTATTAAAATAAAAATAAAACTTTATTGGGATTATGGTATTAAGAAAAAGTTTTTATAAGTTTTAAAAAATATTGTGGGATAAATCTTATCACAAAACAAAGACATAAAAAAATAAAAAAGTAAAGACGTTTTTTATACGTTAAAAATAATGTGGGACATTACTTTTAAATTTAAACAAGTTTTTAAATAATATTTTTTTCTTTGTTTAAAAATAAAGATAGTTTTCTCCTGTTACATTAGTTAATTTGCACATACCTCGTATACGCTATAATTTATTTACATTTTATTAATACTAAATAGGAAAAATTGCTTTTTAATGTTTCAATAATTATTAGAGCATTACTCTACAATTGTTTCGCCTTTCTAGGGCTTCATCAAGAGTATTTCGTATACTAAATTTAAAAAGAGAAATATTTACAAACAGAACCATTCAACACGTTTTTCCCAAAAGGTCTATAAAATATTATTAGGGTTTTTATTATGCGGCCCAGATGTGGTAATAAATTTATTTATAATTGGCATATCTGCAAAATTTATTTGATCATTGGAAGAAAGAGTTGTATTGTCTATAAGTGATTTTTTAATTTCTAGTTGTTCATATAAATTAAATTTTTTACCTTTGTTTTCTCTATGGAGTAGTTTAACATTATTAAGATCTATAAAGTGGTTTTGTTCTATACAGTGTGTTGAAATGCCTGTGTTTTTAAACCAACAATTTAAAAATGTTTCACAAGAAACCAACTGCGGATACAATTCAGTGTATTTACATTTTAATTAATGTTTTTTTAAGTTTCGGCGTTGCATGCAATACACATTTCTATCGTATTTTTTTTATATAGTCCAAAATAAAGAAGTTTTTTTATTGTTTAACATTTATGGCAGTCACTGTATAACAAAGTAAATATTAAATTAATTATTTTATATTTATTTATTCTGCTAGTCACAATTATAAATGTATGTTTTTTTATATAGTTTTAAATATATGTTTTTTAATAAATTAATAAAAAATACCATTTCCTTTTATAAAAATAAAATTAAGTTATTTAGGTAACTAGGAGCATCCAACAAAAAATATTTACCCTATTTTTTAGATCATATGATGTTTATACTTTAATTTATTTAACAAGCTGTATTTTTTTTTACTTTTCCTATATTAAATTAAATATACCTAAATTTTTAAATACAGTAACTTTAACCCCAATCAAGGATAGTTTATATTTATAAGGTTGCGACATATCCTCAACTTTTAGGCGGTTCGAGGTCGGAGACGCAAGGAAGGACACTTCACGGAGAAAAGTTGGCAAGACTGGGTAAAATTAAAACTGATGATCAATCCAGTGGCGTCTAGAATTTGCACATTTCATTTTGCATTGTTTTGGTAGTGATATTTGTTGAAAGATGTAATTCCAAATGTTTTTATTTAAAGTAAAAGACTTTACAACTTAATAATAATTAAAAACTGTTGTATAAACGGTTGTTCTACTAATACAACTGTATATCTCCGGCACTGAACAACATGGCCGAAAAATGGGAGTTGTGACGTCATAACACGTCAAAGCAATATGGCCGAATGTCGTGACCTTATATAGACCGACTTTGAACCCCAATTCAGATTCTTAAACTGTACCAAAGACAATTAAAGTTTAGTGAAACTATAATAATTGTCTTTGCCTATACGCATAAAATTTATGGGTAAGGACAAACATTGACAAATATTTAAAGAAGGTTGGTAAAATATTTTTAGTTGGTAAAATAATCACTTATTTTAAATTAAAGCAAATACCCCAAATTATGAATATAAATAAAAAATAGTAAACTCTTTTTGTTAATTAAGAATAATTTTTACACAGCTTTTAAAATAACTTTTTTGTTTATTATACTAACAAAAATCACTAATAAACAAGTCATGACGACAAAGTTTGATATTCCTTATAGTACACTGTACTGCTGGTTTTAATATTAATTTTACAGAATAAAAATTACAATTGGGGCTTAAAGTGATTATACATTTTTTTTTTTAATTAAAAAATAGGTAAGTAATATTTGTCCCTAAAATTATACTTTTTTGTTCAATTTTAAACAA
This sequence comes from Listronotus bonariensis, assembly GCA_014170235.1. Lineage (NCBI taxonomy): Eukaryota > Metazoa > Arthropoda > Insecta > Coleoptera > Curculionidae > Listronotus > Listronotus bonariensis. The sequence continues at coordinate 78,253 of JACEGR010004009.1, read as the reverse complement.
AATTAGTTATGTTTTTAACAAAAAACATGTTACTCCTTTTTCTTAATTGTCGGTCATTGTTTATCCTTAGCAGTATTTTCCTAAGTTCGCACCCTATAAAAAAAAATTTATAATTAATTTTACAAAAAAAAGTTATTCTTTTAAAAAAATCTGCGTGGTTTAAAACATAAAATGCAATCATCAGATAATAATTTTTTTGCAGTGGTTTACGGGATATGTTAAAAAATATAAATTTTGATAAAGAGAAAACTTCTTACCTTTATTTTTCATAATATCGAAAATTTTTATAAAAAAAATATATTTATAATTAAAATTAACAATTAAATATGCAAACTTGTTTATTTTCAAGAAAAACTTTTTTATTATTTTATATAAATTACCGGCGAAAATTTAAATCTGTACGTTAGTGCATATTTATTTTAAAATGTAATATGTAAAAAATCTTTAGAACTGTCAAAAAAGCAAAAAGTCACAGAATAGCTTGTTGTCGCAGAAAGAAATGTTTTTTTATTAAACCAATTTGCATATTGTGATAGACTTTTAAAAATAAGTGTAGGCTAGAGAGTTAGAATCATTAAATTTGGTTTATTAATTTATTTAAATAATTTACCTTATGGAATTTTTGCGATATTTCTCCAAAATTCCAGATCATTCTTCACTCTTCCACCATACTATAAAAGGGCGACAGAAACCACCGTTCGAGTAGTATAGATTCGACTTTTGTGGTGTAAACTTCAAGTAATTACAACTAAGGATTTTGTCGTTGTTACCCTAGTTTCGCTTTTATTGGTAATAAAGTATAAAAACGAAGGTAGGTGTTTTTATAAAAGGTGTAAGAAAACAATATTTAAAAGGTATTTTTAATTGCGAGCATCTTTTCTTTATAAACACTTTTAATATTATGAAAAATATGGGTACTTTTCTCTTGAGCAAAATTCATATTTTTTAACATACCTCCTATACCACTGCAAAAAATTACCATCTGATTATTGCACTTTGGGTTTCACACAAGCAGAAAAAGAATAACTTTTTTGTAAAATTATTTAAAAACGTTTTTCTTATGGTGCGAACTTAAGTAGACACGCTGTATACATACACATTATTTACTTATCCAGACAATGCTTTTTAACTTGAATTTGTAAAGCTCTTATTTTTATGGTTTTATTTGCTGTCTGGGAATATAAATTTAAACAAAATATTATGTGACTAAAATAAAGATATTTAATAAACCAGGAAGTAGTTATCAAATAACTTATCGCTGTCGTACTCATGTGCGCCCTGAAGATATAAATGAACAAGGATGTAAAGTAAGGGGTGCAGTGCTAATTGCGATAAGAAAATTTAGGGGCGTATTTCTAAGCTGTTTTTTAAAACTTTATAGAAACATGGACTCCTAATTTTTTGTTTTTAAGATACATTTCAAAAAACCTTAAAAATTTCTAAAACACTTTTTTCAGTAAAATTTGTTAGACTGGATATAAATGGAATTTAATTAGGTATTGGCTGTTCTTGTTACATGTTTGCTTAATTTTTAAAAGAAAAAATCACGAATGATTCTTGTATGGTCCAGTATTATGCAGTTTAGCGGATTTTTTTCTGAAAAACTAAGCAAGCTGCGTAAAAATATACCAACACAAAAAGGTTGTATTTGGGTGTTTTAACCGGAAAAAAAATAAAAGTTGCAAAAAGTCTGTGGCGCACAGTTTTTTGTCAAAAATATTAGCTAAGATGCGTCCCACGCCGCCACAGGTCACACTAGTCAAACTTAGTTTAGGGGCAAATTAATTTTTATTTAAACAAATACTACAGCCAAATATTATAAAAATCGGATAAGTTTAACACCCTGTAGCTTGGAAATGAAGTATAAATAAACTTCTTTTTCATAAAATTGGCTTACGAATACGCCCTACAATTTTCTTACCGCAATTAGTAGGTGTTGAAGGGCTATTCTGCCCTTGCAATTATATAATAAAAATCCAAATAACTTTAGCAGAAATAAATTATTGAATAATTTAATACATATATAATAATTAAATTTGAGAAAAACTTTCATAGATAAGGTTGCAACCCCTAAACATAGATTCAAGGTCTTCCGGTCGAAGTTATTTTATAATGATCTAATCATAAAATAAGTTTTTAACGAGGCTGCCGGAAATAAACTGATTCCTTGGACAAGTCATATCTTGTTAAATAACAGAAATATTGAACTTCCTCGGATCATTTGGCCACCCCAAAATGTTTGTCTGGCAAGGAGTTGGAACTGTCAAACAGTCTGGCGACTAAGGAAATATCTTCTAATAGTACCCAAGTAACATATATAAAATTTAGCTTTTACAAATTTACAATTAAGTTTCAGTTCATGAACCTTTGGTACCTGGTACCTGCCAAAGACCCTATGAGTCAAACGTCATAGTCTACCATTGCTTTTACCAACCTATCCATGTTTTTTTCTCAAAGTTAATTATTTTCTTTTAAAGCTATCTTTATTTTTATTTTATGCAAGGGCAGAATAGCGCTTCATAATATTAACAAAGTTTTTTTAATATTTATTAAATATTTTTATTCTGAAGAAAAGCCAAATAATATTTTGTTTAAAACACATATTTATCACCCACTGGATTCTAGTAAAAATACTAATTTAGACACGTATTGAACTTAATAAAGTTTAGGCAGGAAAATGCATCGCGAAGTAGCAAAGCAGGAAATCGAATGCGAAGATCTATATGACAGTTTTCAACTACACTTACACAAACATATATTTCAAAATAGAAACTAGACTTTTCTGAAACGGATGCAAATAAATTACACGTTTGCCCAATTTCTAAAGTGTGCATGTAATTTGAGAGGTCGTATTTGCTGCGAATAAAATACGGCTATTTCTTGACGCCTGGTTCTTTATGCAAATATTAAACAATGCTAACGATGCTGTGCTTTCAGGTAAATTGGTCTTTATAGGCAGGTTACTGAATTTATTTATTTTATACAGTCGTAGGTACATAAAAATTATTTTTTTAACTAAATATTTCTTTTTATTATGTATATAAATTCAAACACTATTATTTTTTTATATGACATTTTATGCAGTGCCGGATCAAGCCTTCTTTTGTAGTGAAGCAAAAAGTTAAAGTAGCGCTTTTGTGATCAGTCTTGTATTGAGGCAACTCTTGTTTTATTTTTTAGCCAGTAACTAAAAAATTAAAATAAAAAGAAAGGTCTTAAGGTAAAAATCAGCCTTGACCTATGTTGTATTAAGTTTTACTTTTCTGGCGCTGAAGAGGTCGCTTCACGGATTTACGTTTGATTCTGCACTGATTTCATAAATGAATAATTGAAGAATGGAAATGCTATTTGATCTTAGTGCCAAAATATATTTTTTTGTTTTTTTCTAACAATATATTTAAGTGGCAGCCCTTATAATACATTGTAAGATGAATTTTACCCTAGCGATTGCAAACGAAGGCCAAAAATGACGTCACCCGTATGCTCAGCATTACATTCTTTACATATTTCTTTGATTTCTGGGAATTTCTAATTTTGGCAATTAAATCAATTAGCACTTTTACTCTACAATTGAAGACGTCAGTGGATAAAGGTGTATGTCACGATTACAATTACTTGCTTTAATGAATATAGATTTGAACATGTTTGGACCTGAATTTTTTTGTTTCTTTTTTACGAATTTTATATGCCAAGGAGACAAACGTATTTTAATTTTTTATTTATAAAAAAAATATTGCCATTTTTTAATTTAAAATGGGCAAATATCAACTTATTGCAGTACAAGTATCAGATAATTTGAGGATTCTGGAATTTTGGCTATTCTTGATAAATGATGGGCCCCAAAAAGCATGTATTTCTTCGGTTTTAACAAAGAAATTTTTTTAGTGGGCTTTGAAAATCAAAATGTGAGGTTACCATGGTTCCTGAGTTGGATACTGACAAAACTTTACTATTAGCCCTGTAAAAATAATAAAAAAGAAGGCAAAACAAAGAAAACGTTTTTATTAGTTAAAAAGTGCGCAAGTTTAATTTGGCCCACACTGTATGGGAAACGAGGGTTAAGGTACAATTTCGAATACGGCTGCAAACTGTCAACATAAGCGCCAGAACCTGAAACGCTACTCGTTACTCCCCAAGGCGAAAGCGAAATAAGTATAACGATATGGCGCTTGAATCGGTGGATAATAGCCTACCGCAATGCTCGAAATCATACCTTAAGCGCCTTTTCACACAAAGTCAGTTTTGACGAACAGAGTGATAAAAAATTATACGAAGCTTTTGAGTTTGCCGACTTTCCGCGTTTTCTATGTATGAAAGGTTTTATTTGATTCCATACACGTAGCGTTGGTCCGTCGCCCGTATTTCCGTCTTCCGTTAATGTAAAAAGGCAGTAAGGGTATTATTATAATTTATTTTAAAGGCGGCTGTAAATATTAGGGTAGGTTTACATCTAACATTTATTGCACGATATTTATGTCAGACAGACAATTCTAGCTAATGCAAATGGTCAAAAACGTATGTCTGATAGAATTTTTTATTGTTTACATTTTTATTTGACATAAATATCATGCAAAAAATGTCAGATGTAAACCTACCATTAGAGTTAATAATCGATAATTAAAAGAACTTTTATAATTTGGGCCACATTACAGATAGGTATTTATTAAATTTTTTATCGAAATACTTTCGAAGTTAATCCCGAAGATACATCGTGGTACGGCATTTTTATATAAAGAGTGATTCTTAACCTATACGCATAAACTTGGAAACTTGTTGCTAATGACACACAATCACTGAATTTTAGGAAAAAGTTAGTAAAATATTTTTAGTTGGGAAAATTCCTTACTATTTGAAATTTATTACCAAATATTAATTAGTAAAAAAAAAGTACTTACTTATTTTTGCTTCATTTCAACTAAAAACACTTATTTTTATTGTTCGTAACATTGTCCCCTCCCAAGTTTTGATCGTCTCGATCAAGTATCTTTACGGTCATGATAACAGGTTAGCCTTTCTAGATGTACTACTTTCATCTTTGCCTCTAGACTCTTCTGTATATGGTACACCAGATCATAAGGTCATGTCACCACTTTATATGGTCCTTCCATGACGTCGGTAGTTTCGGTGAACGCCCCTTGATTTTTCTCGGATTGTATAAACAAACTTTTTTACCTTCTTCTAAGTCTTCAAACCTTGCTTGAATAATAGTCTCTGAACTTGGCGGTAATGTGACATTTTCTGCAAGTACCACTTCTCGAATTAATGTTACATTACTTTTTGGTAATCTCATGACAATTTCTTCATTGTTAGTTCTCAGTATCCGTTGTGAAAGGTCTAGTACAAACTTCTGATTTTCCATAATGTCAAGGCCAAGAATAATATCGTCCATTATATCGGCAACAAATACAACGTGTATTTTCGTTGTTGTTCCTAGGGTAATTTTAGCTTCGTGTATGCCTTTAACTGGTATAACTTTACCATTGGCAATTATAAGTATTATTGATATGACCATGCCAAGAAATTTAATTGTTTTTGTATGTCAAAAAATGTTCTTTCATGAATGGGATATGTTTCCTAAATTTCTTAAAAATATCTAACATTGGTGTGTGGTCTACTGTCTCTAGCTTGTACTTGCGTTTCCAACAATGCTAAAATTTTATTCCTTTTTACACGGGAGTTTTGACAACCACAATTAAACTTCTGTCGCCGCGCTGTCACACAGTGATTCGAACAATGGACAATAATTCAAAATTGGGAATCAGTAACTTAAAAGAATTAAACACAAATTTTAAACTACTTTCTGTTCTGCATATAGAAATACCCAAGTTTAATTTTTGTTTTTGCTACCTTATCAGTAAATATATGATAAAGTCTACCTTGAAAAATTTGTACATTTTTTCCCAAATTTTAAGCAGTCTTTACTCTTGTATGGTTGTTCGTTATTAAATTCGTTCGTTTAAATATAATATAGTTTTATTCATTCAATATGTCAAATGCTGAGCGAGGAATGTGCCTTTTTAAAATAATTTTCTGGTTTTAGAAAAATTTTACTTAAGAATAGTCATATTTTCTAGAAAACTGCATTTTTCGTAAAAGGTCCCAAAAGGTGCCTTTTAAAATTTAGTGTTGTTTAATATTTAAAACGGTGCTGTAACCAAATATAAAGGTTTTTTTTGCGCAAAGTTATGCTTCATCCCTAAATTTTATTTTTTTAGATACTTTGACACAAATAAAAAATAAAAATTTGGTGGATATGTGGATTTTACTGCCTAAAAAAGAAAAAAAAATAAATTGGTTGAAAAAGTATTAAAATTAATTAAATGGGAAAACCCGACTAAGACAGCTAGACGAGAAATTCAAAAATCCGTTGGTATTTTTGTGGTAAAATGAATTTAAATTGGCAGAAGAATTTTTGCAAGAAAGAACAGTTTTTACCAAGGAAAATAAATGGATTAACTCTAAAATGTTTATAAACAATTGATTAAAAAACATTATATGCGAACTGAAGAACTGGTGTCTAATTACAACTTAGAAGAACTTTCTTTCGCAGCTCAAGAATCCTCAAAGAAAAGTCAATTTTGGGATAACTTTTATCAGCCTAAAAAACAATCATTAACTTTACAAGAAACTCAAGCGTTGTATCTTCAGATAGATCTTTCTCAAAGAAATTAAATTTGCTCAGGTCAATTATCAATAACGTGTGTTCGGAATTGTTACCTAGTATTTATAAATTGCCACAGTTTCGAGATAATTTATTACCAAAAAAATTTTAACTACAGAACAAGGATCTGAAATAGAATACAATAACAATGTATAACAAGTATATTAAAAATAACAGATAAAAAGAAGATAAATAATGGAGACTTGACTCTGACATGTAAATACGGTTTCGATGGAAGCTCCGGACATAGTACCCACAAACAAACATTTAGTTCCATAGAAATGACTAATAAGTATTTGTTTTAAGTTGCTATGTGCCCCCTTAAATTGACAGACAAGGAGGGTACTATTTTATGGAATAATCCTCGCCCTGCTTCAACTTTTTCTTTTTACTAGTTTTAAAAGTTAATGACAAATTGGCAATTGTCATGGATATATGTGTATATGTGTTTTCAGTACTTCTAAATTTTACTAATTTTTATGGTTTATTCTCATCTAATTAAAACGCTTTCCAAAACATCTTTTACCTTGGCGAAGTAGCTTTATGAATGGGCTACACAATAGTTTTTATTTCATTAAAATCGGTTATGTATTAGAGGAGTAGCGATTTTTGTCCGGATAGCCCATATATAATCAAATCACTGTGCGTCAGCCACCGATCACGTCCACTGACTCTACAAAACAAATGCAGCGGTTGGACGAACTTCTTTTTGTAGTTGGATTGGCTACTATCGAACCACTTTTTGTGGCCCATATCAACTTAAAAAAGTGGCCCGTGAAAACATGGCCTAATTGTTATTCTTATCGTGTAAATATAAAATTACAGTGACGTGGTTATTGGTGTTTTTTTTCTTATAAATAGATAAAAAAATTTAGCCAAATAATTTTACAAAGCTGTTTTAAAACTGTACTAAATTTTGAAAAAAAACTTTTTTTTATTTATTGATAATAATTGAATATATTACCAACTAAAAAAGAGCCGTATAGTCAATCCTTTTCAACTGATCCCTTATATCTACCAAGGTTATTGCAAATGTTGTTTTCTTTTGCGACCGAAAGGCTAAAGGTCTAAGTCCATTTGGAGTTAAACAAAAAAAAATGGCAGTTAGCAAAATATATTTTTTACACTAAGTTTGTTTTTTGTCTTTAATACCGATTTACGCATCAAACGTGACAAAGCGACTTTATTTTCTTTTAATTGGTTTTCTAAGGGTTAATTTGGGTACCTTAAACCACCTCTCTGCTTTAATATATTTTAAAATTACCTTTTTTTTTTTTAATTTAATTTTTCTTAACGATCTTTAAAAAAATAAGAACTTATTGTGATCTTTGGTATAACTTTTGGGCATCTAAAAAGAAAATAAAATTTCAGACAACTACCTACCATTTATCTGTGTGCGGGGTAAAGGAGGGCATCCGTGCGCACACTTCCCCCTTCGTGATTTACATCTTAAAAATAATTTCGTCATCAAAAACCACTTATTTAATTATAATTTCAATCAGTACAAGCTGACACTAATTATTAAAAAGAAAAGAAAATTTATTAAAAAATGTAGGGTCATCGCCTTATATTTTGTAACGAAATATTTATAAAAATCATTGGAAAATAAACACTTATGCTGCAGTATCTTCTGGCATTAAGCTATGGATCCAAATAATGGCCACATTAGTTTATTAGAAGGGTCAAGTCGTGCAGCATTGAGAGGGTTGTCTATTTTACCCCCACAATGTGACATTTTGCCATGCGCACCATTACCCGACCCGCACCATTACCCTACTTTCTCTTACTAATAATATAAAGAGGTAAAGCTTGTAATTTTGTTTGTTTGTTTGTTTGTGGGGAATAATCTTCGGAAATACTCAACGGATGATAAAATTCTTTTACAGTTAGAAAGCTACACTATTCAGGAGTGTTATATATATATATATATATATATATATATATATATATATATATATATATATATATATATATATATATATATATATATATATATATATTTTATTATAAGACAACAAAACAAAAAATTAGGAGAAAAATATAATTAAGTGGGCACGGGTCGGCTAGTCGTTAAATATACTGAGAATTACAACATTAAGCTTGGAAAATTAATGATTATAGTGTAAAAAAAAATATATTTTAAATTTATCCATACAAAGTTTTATTATTTTTTTTTAAATAACTTGGTAAAACATTTTAGTTAGTATTTAAAATATTTGTTTTCAAATTCGAAGCTTAAACCACTAAAAATTCTACCCTCCTCAATTTGTTTACGATAAAATCCTACAGCAGTTATTCAGTAAAATAGTTTTGGAGTGAATTTATTTTCCAAAAATTGGTAAAACTATTTTTAAATAATTATGTAAAAAGGTTAGTTCCAAAGTGCACAATGTCTACATTGTATTAAAAATAAAAAAGGGACCTATAAATTGTATGTAATGCTTCTGCTTTATCAAAAATTAATCTTAGACAATAAAGCAATAATAATATTATCATATTAAAATACTCTTTTTTGGATATAGTCATGGCCTACATTTTTTTTTAATTCGGCGCTAAAAAACACAACTATTGGGTCATATATTCTTTTTTGTATTAAATAAAATACATTTTAATAGAAACCTATTCCCTAATAATTTAGTTAATTTAAATTTTTATTTGCAAGTAACAATTGAAAAGTTCATACACAAGACGTTTTCACTTTTTTACTTTAAATGGAAATATATTAAGCAAAACAAAATAAGAAATTTATATCGTTATTGCTTTAAGCCCAGAAAATATTTTTTTCTAAAACTGCACCCAAAATCAAGTTACATAAACAGGGTCAAATATAATAATAAAAAAAATGCTAAATCATGCTTTAGCGGGCTTTACACGTGTTAACTAGCTGAACCAGGTTGCTTAATCAAGTAACTAAATTTAGCTATTTACATGCAGCATGTAAACAACTAAATTTGGTACTTGCGCAAGGAGATAAACCGGAATACATATTTTTAAGTTACTTGCTTTAGTTACTTGATTAAGCTACTTGATACGTATAAAGCCGGCATTAAATTGCAAATATATCATCAGCTGTACCTATTCCGTTTTCCATCCTTTCTTCGTCATCAAAGGTTTAGCCTTTGTTTAGTTTATATTTCATTTTCCACAGACATTTATTTGGTTAAAATTCTATTAAAAAACTGAGTATCAATCCCTTTTTCTAATACAATAAAGATCGGGAACTGGGAATGACAGTTTTTAAATCTGATTTTATTCCACAAATATGCTTTTGCTAAAACGAAAATCGGAAAGAATTGGCATTCAATAAAAATACATTTATTGTTAAGAGTTGGTTGGAATAATACATGAAAATCAAATAAGTAAAGCGGATTTATGTGGATTTTAATCCATAGAGCTATATTGAATCAGTCAATTTTTCGTTTCTCTTTTTTATATTATCACAATACATAGTACGCAATAACATAAAGCTCATGGATGTTGGACTCATGTACAGGGTTTTTATTTATATTTTGCCACCTAGCTTTTACTTTAACCAAAAAGTATAGAAAAAAACGTCCTGTATAAAAGTTGTATACTATATTATCTAATATCTTTTGAGCATAAAAAAGGAACACAAATAAACCTGTCCTGCTGCACGTGTCCAGCCTATTCCCAAGAAAGGATCTTAATCTCTTCCATCATCAACTATAGACTCATTTTACTCCTCTCAATGCTTTGTAAAGTAATGGAGAAATCCATTAACTCGCAAATTCTTAGGTATTTAGAAAAAAATAAAATTTTACATGACAGGCAATACGGATTTCGTCACAAGAGATCTACAGCAGATCTTTTTTCCTTCGTTTCACACAACTGGAACAAGTCTCTTGAGTTTTTACTTCTAAAAACTTTTCGATTTTTGGTCTTATTTTAACTTCGAAACTGTTCGTCTAACCGAACAGTTCCGAAGTTAAAATAAGACCAAAATGAGGCACGAGCTAAAACCGACATAAATAAAGCCAAGCACTATATTTATTAAGGGAGTGCTTATCCTACTTTGCATCTGCGCAAGCTCAGATGTCAAAATAAGGCCGGTATTATTAGTGCCTGGCCCTATTTCACTGTGCAATAATTCTCTATTATGTCTTAGGGATATTTTATACATTACCTTATTTATCTACATCTTTAATTTTATTAGTTTTGCAAATCAAATAAACAATTAGAGTTGGGTCGAATACTAAAAATTGGCATTCCTATATAATATATATAAGAAAGGGATCAAAGTATCCGAACACTGAATATACCAATACGTTAAGTATTTAAATACTACCGAATTATGAATACTGAAGATAAAAAATAAAACTTCCTTTCTTTTGAAAAACCTTAAAAAAATAGAATTCCCTTACCGCCAATTCTAAAAATTTTAAGAAGCAAAAAAAAGGTCCTTGCCTAATATTTTTACGATTTTCGGTCACAAAATACTGGTATTTTTCGATTTTAGTATTCGAATACACACAATCTCGGTATTCGAATACTATTTCCTATTCCGGTATTCGAATTCTCTAAAATTGTATTGAAATACTATCATTCAGGGCCGTATTAACTGTTTGAGGCGCCCTAGGCTAGAACTCCCGGAGCACCTATTTTACACCAAAAATTTTTTAAAGAACAAAAAAAAGGTCATCCCCTCCTTTTCACGCCTATTTGCCTATTTCATTCCACAGCACCTTATTCACAGAGAAATTAGTCACCAAAATCCCCACCCAACCTAAATTTTCTTTAAAAACTCCTATTTTTTTCATGGCGCCCTAGGCTGTAGCCTAGTCAGCCTAATAGATAATACGGCCCTGCTATCATTTAGAAACGGTATTCCGAAAACAAAATCCCGAATACTGACCAAAACAGTATTCTGCCGAATACCAAACCAAACTCACACATGTATTTAAATACTATTCGAATACCAGCCCAATGTATTCAGAATACGATTCCTTCGAGTATTCGAATACTACCTAACTTTGTAAACAATCAACAATTTTTTTTCAATTTACATTTTACAAAAATTTAGTCAATAAACAAATTATCCCAAAGAAAAGACTAAAACGGGCTAAAAATTAAATGTTCCTTGAAGGGTCTTTAAATTAATTGCTTTATTCTTTTGTTTCAAAACCCTACTAGACTCCCAGAATATTAAAATCTTTAAAAAAAAATTAACTCAAATATTCTTTTAAATTATTTTTTTATTTCTGGAGTTGTCAACCTTTAAAATCTGCTTTTTGCAAACCACCAAGTTTTTGGGTTTCATGTTAATAAACTTCTAGTCTAAGATCCGGCTATACAGAGAGTTCGGAAAATGCGTTAGGAAATTTAAAGGGGTCATTCTGCAATGAAAAATAATGTTAGTAAGTCCTTTGACAAAATGTCGAAATCTCCTTGGTTACCAAGTTACAGGGGTTAAAAGTTTAATTGTTATTTTTGTTTTTTCGCCATGTTGCATTTATTTTTTAGCCAATCTAGTTGACATTTGGCACACAAATCAGGCTTTGCAGATTTTGAAATTTGATTGAGATAAAAGTAATTTTTTAAAACCGCTAGAGGGCACTTAACCTAAAACTTAATAAAGTTGATAAACCCAACTGTTTAGGCACCAATCGACATCAAAGTTTTTATTAATTTCAATTAAATTACATACATATAGGGTGTCCAGTAACTTAACCGACAAACTTTACGGGGTGATTTTACAACGGAAAATAAGCAAAAACTTCATATAAACCTATGTCCTAAGCCTTTTAGTTTTTGAACTAAGGTGTGTTAAATATTAAAAAAAAACTTTGTTTTTAATATTTAAAATTTTTAATATTAAAATATTTAATTTTAAAGAAACTAAAGAAAAGTTCTTTTTAAAATCTAGAGAAATGTATAATTTATCAAAAATAATTATAATTCCTGAATCCTCAATTTGCTGACATATTTGCTTTTACTAAATCATTTTCCATAGTTTGTCTACAAGAAAAACGTATTAGCTTAATTTAAGCTAAATCAGATTCCTTTTGCAACGAGGTTAAATATAGTATTATGGAAAAAGTCCCGTAAGTCCAGTCCTGTCCAAATCTAAATCTAAAAATTTGACCAAAATTGGCAAACATAGAGAAATCATATCAACCTATTAGCCCTTTAAAAATAAAAAAGAAAGGCATAACAGATAATAAGTTATTAATAATTAAAAAGTGTGCATATTTAATTTGGTCCACTCTGTAATATATTAACCACTGCAAATCGGGGTTCAAGCGAAACCCTATTTTTTATCATATGACATCTCATGTTTAATGTGGGTTTTTTAATTATAATGTTTATATTTTTAAAACTAAAACAATCTTATATTTCTTACTTTCTAAAACGAAAATTAAAAGATTATTTTAATTGGACAAAAAAATAGTACGTGCAACTCCTAGGAAGAGCCTGTTTTCGGAGTCATGGTACACCATCGTCCAAAAACTAATCGCTTTTCTTACATGTTATACGATATATTATTTTTTCGTTAAATTAATAATTAGAAAGTTTTTCATATGACGCCAACTCATGTAGACACACTTTATATTACAACTAACTTATAACAACTTTTTTCACTGCTTACCTTAGAAATTGCTTTTATTTACTTCATTCCCTAACAAAAATATGATTTCTTTCCCTCTCTAGTTATTATTAATGAGAACAATTGTCATATTAAAATTTGACTTATGCCAAATTTTAGTAAATTACTAATGCCAAAATTAAAATTGTTATTATATCAATGTGGTTGGAAAACCCAAGAGGGGATTTCGGGATTTACCACAGCGCGGCAGATTAAAATACCGTAGGATAGCTTGTACCCGGGTAAGTACCTCCTAGGTCCCCATAGTACCTCCACAAAATATGAGCCCCGTATACAGGGCCGATCAAAAACAAAAATATATCCATCAGAAATTGTCGAGTGCGTCAGATTAGGATAGGGCGAGTTAATTACATGCTAAAGAGTGTATATTCCACACAGCTTTTTTAATTTTCAAAATAATTAATGGATTTCACAAGCCGAAATAATAATAGTATTTTTTTGACATATTTTAAAGTCTAAAGCCTCGCACATTATATCCCTCGACGCTACGCGTCTCAGAATATAAAAATGCTCGGTAAATAATAACTCACTTTTCACCCCAGGTATATAATATACTATTATTTTTGATTGTTTTTACTAATTTAAAATGTTACATTATAAAGTATCGGACGATTACACAGGTTCGTAGTTATTTTATTTTTTCATTATTTTTATGACGTTGATCCTATAAAAATTCCATTATAACCAAACAGCTTATTCCAATTGAGTTGTGTTTTTATGATATAACTTACTTAGCAAATTAAATTTATTTTGAATATAACCCTCTACAAAATCCGGATTTTTCCATAACATCATTTTAACAAACTGTGTCTTGTCAGCATGTTAAAATGAATTGGTGCATAAGACAATCCTTTATAAAACCAATTTTCTAAAGAATGGGGATACTTGTATATAAAAAGCATGACTTTGTCCCTAAAAAACAAGTATTGTACTGGTAATATTTTTACCTAAATGAACTTACCCGGCTTATTTATTGCGGAAAAGATTGACAAATAGTTTTTGAAGCAGACGCTTAAATTGGACTTTGAGACTTTATAGGCAGCAAGTTTTTTTATATTTAAGTTTATACTGAAGAATAAACAAAAAAATTAATAGCAATTTATACACAAGATTTATTTCAAGTGTATTCCAATTAAAACGAGCCGCCCCGTATAATTCCTTCGTTTGTACAGGGTTTTCATTTATATTTTGCCATCTACTTTTACCTACAACCAAGAAGGATAGAAAAAACATTACGAATAAAAGTATACTCCTTTCTTATCTATTATCTTTTAAGCATAAACACAAAAACAAATAAACATCCAAAATTCAAGAACTTTTAATTTGTAAACTTTTTTTTAAATGGGACACCCTGTATATAATCTCACCACTAAAAAGGTATTTTAAAAAGCTTTACAAAAATACCACACTTGATATACAGCGTGTCTTCAAAGTTCTTAACAAGTGGGAAACTTTTTATTAATAATTTTACAAAAAAGTGTCTCTTTATGAAAAGTCCTGCCTGCTTAATAAGAAAATAAATTTCCACAAAAATATTTGAAGGTTGGATGTACAGGATGGCCTAAAAATGACTTTTTCCAAATTAAAATAGGGGTTATCTCCTAACCACGGTACCAAACTTTAAAGGGTAATTTCTTATGTCATTTTATGAAGAAAAGTTCCTATAAACATATGTCTGGAGTTTCTTCGTTTCTGAGATACAGGGCGTTAAATATTTTTAAAGGTCTGTTTGTTTTTAAATATCTTGAATACGAAGTCAAATACAAAATAAAGTAATTAACTAAAAGTTGTATTTTAGTTGCTTTAAAGGAAAAAATGTAAAAACTGCATAAAAAGCCAATGGCGTACATTTTTCTCTCAATAATATAGCTGTTGTGCCCACTGTACGCCACTGGCGTTTTATATAGTTTTTATATTTGTTTCCTTTAAAGCAACTAAAAATACAACTTTTAGTAAAGTACATTTTTTTGTATCTGGCTTCGTATTTAAGATGTTTAAAAACAAACAGACCTTTAAAAATATTTAACGCCCTGTATCTTAGAAACGAAGCCACTCCCGACATATGTTTATAGGAACTTTTCTTCATAAAATGACATAAGAAATCACCCTTTAAAGTCCTTTCCGTAGTTAGGAAATAACCCTTATTTTAAGTTGGAAAACAGTAATTTTTAAGCCACCCTGTACATCCAACCTTCAAATATTTTTGTGGAAATGTATTTTCTCATCAAGCAGAACTTTGTATGAAAAGACACTTTTTTCGTAAAATTAATAATAAAAAGTTTCTTATTTATTAAGAACTTCCGAGGACACGCTGTATATAATAGTTGGAAAAATATGGGTATTTAAATCTGGATATAATTTCCATTACATCTACAGTCTCACCTTAATAGTCTAAGAGCCAGTGAACGGCGGAAAACATATATTTTAGAAAAGTCCAAAATTTTCTCGGTAAATCTGTTGGACCTACCAAACATGAGGGTGGGGTGAGCTAAGCGCAGGCGCGGTGCCCTCAACTGAAATCAGCTGCGGAAACTAAAAAAGTATTCAAGGAGTACCTTTTATAAAAATTCAGATAATTTTAAAACATTTAGGGGACGTCTTCAGTGCATTAGAAGACATGTTTTGGCATACAAGAAAAAAATAATTTTCACCAGTGTCGTCCATAAGGAGTTTAAAGTAAATAATAAGAATAAGAAAAATGGTACGCCAATGCAAATTTTTGAATTAAAAATATATATTTTTTTAATTTTCATGTAGTTTGGAACAAATTTGCTTTCCTGAGTTTTTTTATTTGATGTACGGTTTTTGCGTAAAAAATAGAAATAATTTCTTGGCATGATCATTTCGTATCGCTAATGAGTCGAGCCAATAAAGCATAAACGTTCGGATTATATTATATAAATTTTTTTCTAACATGTCTAGAATATGGTAATAAAGTGATTTTTAAAAATTTGAAGTCGTTTTAAACATACAGCAGTTAGAAGAAGGAGTTGTTTGAAGCGCTGACTTGGCAGTCGGAGTCCACCCTATTGTGAATAGTCGGCTTGATACCTGGCACCCTTTTATACAAATATAAGTTTATACAAGTTTTTACAGACTTTTAAAGAAGTTTATTAACATTTATTAACTACTTAATTAAAAGGAATACCCTATAAAGCAGGTATCGCCAATTAAGGGTAATTTGAGATTTTCATGGTTTTAAGCAGACTTAAAACTTTAAACGTGTTTTTTGCAAAACTGTGCTTTTCAAACTTTTCTCCATCATATCTCAAAAACGGCTTGACCAAATGACCTAATTTGTAGGGTACACTTAGCATATGTAAACGCATGGAATGAACTATTATCGATCAAAAGTTCCAATATTTTGTTTTTATAGCAAAACAACAAAAAAACCCAAAATTTGCGATTTTTTACAATGTTTATTAAATTAATTGTCCGAGGGTTTTTAAAATCTTATTAAAAAAGCCTATAATTTTAAAATTTTAAAATTTTGAACCTAAACAATAGTTAATTTTTATTTTTTGATTAAATTTTATCTTGACAACGGTGGCAGACTTGCCACCGAAAAGTCGATTTTTAGTTTTTTCGATACTTATTTTAAACTTTTTTGGATTTTTTAATTTTTCAATCTCATTTGGCGTGTATCCAAATAAAAAACATCCATTAAATGAATCCGCCGAAGCAATACAGAACATATATTCAATTTGTTTTTGTACACTTTTAATATAGCATTACTATCTGTAGTTTTTATCTGAAATATGTATATTAATTCATTATTATAAAAACTAATATAAAATATACTAATAGGCAAAAATTTCAATGACTTTGAAGTATCAGGTGATCATCTTAATTACCTTTATTTATTATTGATATTAAATTAAAGAATATAAGCCGAAAATGTAACTTTTTAAGCGTCAGTTAAAGATAGACTTGTTGTACCCTAATTAAAAACACTTATGGTTCGTAAGCCAGCAACAAATTTTCATGACCAATTTCCTCTCAGTCCATAACTTGTAAAATGCTTAAGTAGAGTTGTACATGTATCGTAGTGAGCGTCAGCTGCGGTGCCGACGGTAGGGTTGAGAAGTAGTATCCGCTTACGCACGTAAAAATATATATATATTTTTAGGCATTTCTTCCCAATTAAAAACTTTTCAATTTTAGGTATTTAAGAACAAATTACAAAAAAAGGATAAGAGTATCATACAAATAAAATTAAAACAAAAACTTGGTGTTAGGCATATCTTTTGATTTTAAATCACTTTTTGTTATATTTTCTTAAATAAATTACACTTATCCCCTAAAAACTGTTTACCGATTTTAAAAACGAGGAGGTTCTTAATTCGCCTGTATGGTTTTTGTGTGTGTGTATGTTACTCGATTACTCTGGCGTTTGTGGACCGATTTTAAAAATTACTTTTTTATTATTAGTTATTTTTATTTAAAACAAAGACTGTTAATTTATTTAGAATATTGCACCAAATTTTCGTTAAAATACACTTTATTGTTTAATTTTAATTTATAGTTGCTTTTAAGCATAAAATATATTTTCGGTAATTAAAGTAAATAATAAAATAATGCCACTATTTATTAAGCATATTTATATTTATTTAGTTGACAAATAATGTATAAAACATTCTTTTGGTAAATTTTATTTTACAATAAATTATTTACTTTAATAAATATTTAATACAAAATTTGTAGTTAAAATATTTATTCAAAATATTTAAATAATTTAAAAAGTAAATAAAAAGGCCAAATGTCCTATACGGTCTATTTTATACTTGTTAATACAGGGTGTTCGACTATATTTTGACCAATTTAGAACGCGAATACTTTTAAAACAAATAAAGCTATAGGTTTTCGCTTATAAGCTTGGTTTTAAAAAAATGATATCATATCATTGCCATTTAGTTTACACAAAAACAAAATGGCCGATGTGGTGTAGCTCTATCTTGTTGAAAGTAAGCAGAGTTTATTAAAAAAATTCTTGCAGTTGGGGGAAAAATTCCAGCATATCAACATAAGTCACAGAGGCTACTGTGGGTTCTTGAAAAAAAAATGGCCTATAATTTTTTTGCTTTGAGATACCACACCATACTGCGACTTTTGGCGAATCTCTAACAAGTTCTTGAAAATGCCAAAAAATTTGTGTTGCCCAGAATCTGCATTCATGTTTATTAACTTTTCAATTAAGATGAAAGGTGGCTTCGTCTAACATTAATGTATTCAAAATATAAATATTGTTTCTTATTACATTTTTAATCCTCTTACAAAAATCCACCCATTTTGAAAAATCAGTTTCCTTTATCTCTTTTAAAATTTGAATTTTGTATGGACATAATTTTGGTTTTTCTTTTTTAGTTTCTTGTACTGTGGATTTGGGTATACGAACTGAACTTTTTTAAGAATAATGTTTGACCTGCCCGAGTAGTCTCTGGAATGTGTAATGTTTTATTAAGCAAATTATTAATAGGTACCACTCTCTTTTACGGGTTAAAGATCCAGTGTTCCAAAAATTTCTTTCCCAGATTTTAATTAAATTTTTGTGGATGGATGTTTATTAAACATATTCCTTAGCCTTCGCTGAGTCTCTTTTACTGATTTAGGCAAATATGATCACACATTTTCCTTTTTCGGCTAAGAAGAATATTTTGCGTTTTTTATGCAAAAGAACTTGGTAAAAATTACCAACAGTAGCTGACACCAAGGCCTACTAAACAAAATAACTATGTTTTCAACGGTGACGGTTTAAAAATTCCTTTTAAAACAATATTCTTAATCGCCTTGCAGTCACTTTTTCGGAGGTCAATAAATCTGTTAGTTTTTTTTAATTGACATAACTTATGTTACATTTTTTTAAAGGGCAAAGATTAAATTTTAAGATGGCGAAAATATATACAGAGTATTTCATTAAAAATACCAAACTTGTCCTATATAGGAAAATCGGCCATTTTGTTTTTGTGCCAACGAAATGTCACAACGAAATTACGAGGATATGTTATAAAACTATAAGTGGACTCGAAAGGTTAGTCCAATTAAGACGGATATTGACGAACTACCCGTCCACGTAATGGTTGTTTGCGAAAGGTCGTCGTAGTTGGCTCAAAGTCTGGCGGCGGCAAAATATTTTTAGATTCACATATATATAATTGTTGCCTTTATTATTGTTTAAGGTAAAAAATAGGTAGGTTCTATTATAAAAGAAAGTAGTTTTTTTTTAATATAGCGTTTGAACGGTTATAACTTGAAATATTTGAATATATTCCAATAATATTTGATTTGTAGAATAGTCCCTTTTGGTTCTTAATGTCTCAATTAAGTTTAGCCAATATGTGTATCAATATCAGCGGATAGTTAGTATTTCTACGGTTACCCAACGGTCTACCTGAGGCCAAGTAACAAAAAAGTTAAATAAAATATTTCTCTTTTATTTTGAATTAAATTTTATTGGTTCAGACGTATGATAATTTACCACCTCTTTATCACTTCTTCTTTAAAAGAATGTTATGCAAATTTTAAACTAAATTTGGCACTTAACCCGATGGGTTTTCTCTGTTAAATTACCCTTTGTAAAAGTATGCAAATGACTAAATATCGCGTTACAATAGCAAAAGGAAAAGTCAATATTTGGCCTTTTATTTGTTACAGACTGATAGTCCGGATCCATTCGTAAACACGCAAAAATAACATTTGTTTGATAATAAATTGTAAGGCTGATAACCTTCCAAAAAGAAAATGGGTTAGATAGGATTATTTTAGGATGGAGTTTGGTCTTGGTTTTTTTTCCTAGCAGCCTTAATAAATTAATTGTGCTGACTTCTTTTTAGTATAGACTAGATCGTATGGGCGCCAATGTATCAAAAATTATTTTCGTGGAATTTTTTTGCAAAATCATGTTCAGAATAAAATGCTGATTTTGAAGATTTTCGATGCCATCTCAAATATTAGTCAAAATTTTTATTTCAAAATCAAAAACTCGAGACCGCAAAGCCTTCGGGTTTTTTTAATTATTGTTCATAAAACTATTTGCTAAACCAATCTTGAAAAAAATATTTGGGTAGTTTAATCAATTTAAATTTGTGGTTCAAATCGTATATGGCTAGATTATGAGAAACTTACATTGAAGTCAACAAATCAGAATTTTACTGATAATAAAGAGAATAATTTGATGTTAAACAGCACATGTGATTTAATCTCCTAACAAAATGTTTCTAAAAAATGGGGTTTCTAAATGGTCTATTTTCTAATGATGGAAATAATGAAATAAAATTATAATTAATTTTTTGACTATTAGACTATTTTTTGACCAAAAACGACTTTATTTTTTATAATTAAACAATTCACGAAGGCTAAAAGCTCAAGTACCGTGGGTGTCTTAAGCGAGGTAAGAGAGAGAGTTTGTTGATGCGGGATGTAAAGATTTGGAAGGAAAGACCTTCGCGGGTAGCAGGCTCCACATTCTAGAAACTCTAGGGATAAACGAACGAACAACACTTTGTTCTGGAGGTTTTTATTTTTTCTATTGGAAGCCGTAAGTAAAGGAATTTTACTGGACAATTCTTCAGAGCAGAAGCCATGGAAGTACCTATAAAAAAGCGATAAATCAATCCCCTACAGCTCAACGATGGGTAAGAAGGGAAGCCATTTTGTAAGTAAAGGATCATTAATGTGGCGAACAGCTTCTTTGAATGGAATCAAGAATGCTTAGGGTTGTGGGTGAGGCCATGCCCATTTGGTACACATACAGAGTGTATAAATTAGAAGGAAAAAAATACTTTTTGGCTCGAAACAAAAATCCAAGCTTTTTCGAAGCTGCCGTGGCTATAGATACAATGTGTACAGGGTGTTCAGTTATATTTTAAACGGGGTCTAAACGCGTTATTGTTTGAAACAAATATTTCAAATACAACAGTTTTAGGGTTTTAAAAGAACCGCTAGGATTTGCTGAAAAAATAAACAAATGAGCATTGACTTTGTTATTTTAAATAAAACACCATGTATATTATAAGTTTATTAAAAAGAAGTATATTTTTTGTTTTCAAAATATATACTTTGTCTATATTTGGACCACCAATTATCGCAGAAAATGACTCTGAATCCTGAAGAAGTCAGTCGCTCTGATTTATAGACAATTTAACATGGCTTTGCTTTCATTTGTTTCTCCAAATATGGCCTCTCTGTTTCTGACTTTAAACGCGTGTTTTATTACTTTTTCTACATTATGGAATACTTTTACGAAAAAAAAAGCAAATATTTTAAAAATATATCTTCAAGTTAATAATTACCATCAAACACGAAAATATTATACGACGGAGCATCCTAATGTAGTAACTTCCTCAACATATGCAATTTATTATGTGTGTGAAAAATTTTGACAACAGAAATACTGTGGCAAGAAAAAGTTGACATTTACTAAAAATGAAGAACAGGATCAACTTTTTTTTTATTAATTTATTGTTAATAAAGTTTCATAAAACCACTTCCAGTTTTTTAAAGTAAAAAAATAATAACAAATAACATGTAAAGTTCGCCCAGTGAAACGAGCCAGACGACGCAAGAAGGCAGGGGAAATAATAATTGGGCATTATCGAGTCTAATCAGAGGCGTGCGAATAAATGATTGCTAAACAGTTTAAATATGATGAAAAATATGTAAGCAATAATTTATTTTTAAAAATGTAATGGAAATTGCCAAAATCTAAATATTTTTAAATGTAATGAGATTAGCATCTCAGTAATATAATTAATAGCATTAGTGACATTAAATTCATTTTAGACTTCCACTGTCTTTATTTATAACTATTCACATAACGTTTTGGGTAGTCCTATCTCTGTACGTTTTACAGTTTACGCTCTTAAAAACGGACAGAGATAGAACTGTTCGAAACGTTGTGTGAATATTTTTAAATAAACAAATGAAAGTCCGAATGTACTAACGCAAAAAAAATTATTTCGAAAATTGTTCCTTTCGAAGTTCTTTATCTTTCCTGTGGATTCTTCGTACACTGTTAATAGAAACTACCGCATAATGGGAAACGCGATCAAGTTTTCTTTTTAGAGGCAGTTTCAAAGTATTATTTGTTCCTTTCTCATCGCAAACTCTATAGAAATTGGCAATTATTTCTCTAAATTGCCTATGGATAATTTTGCCTTTTAAAAAGGATTCTTTTTTCCATAATTTTGACTGGCGTTAAAAATAGTTTTTATAACCAACAAGAAATGTCTACGTAAAGGTGGATTTTCACGCTCATGCAATTTGCGCAAGTTAATTTGTACAAAGTAGACTAAACTATTACATTTGTTTTTACAGTCAAGTATATTTGCACAAATTTGTTTATCAGTAAACGATGGAGTACGACGACGAATTGTTAGCATGAGCTGGTGTTACTACTTACTTTCATATTCATTTAATAATTGAATAGAGCTTAATAAATTTAAAAAGAAACTTTTTCTTTCACTGATATTATTATTACCACAAAAAATAACAATTATATTTAAGACCCATCAAATAGAAAACGATAAATAAATCACGCCAATACAACTATTATTTACTCACTACGCATATCTTAAATTTGTATGTCGTTTACACGTTCATACATTTGCACCAACCGCATGCAAATTATCTGACCATCCAGATTTTACACAAGCCAAACCTTTTTGCTTGCTCAAGTAAACGATTTTCGTTTACATGCTCCAATTTATTTGCACAAAATGAAAGAAGAACGGAATTATTTATTTAATTTATTATTTAGTTACATACATACTTACTTTAATTATTTTTGAATGCGATACAAAATCAAAGTACTGAATTAAATTTCTACGTTATAATACCCACACAAAACCACAATACTAAAAATTGTTAATAAGAAACAAATATTTAAAAACCCGGGTAAGTACAATGAATTCCAAACCATTCGCCGTCTATGTTGATGCTAAGCTCCACCTCTTTGGGGGCTCGTTACAGCGGCACCCAATCAGTAAACATTATTTGAGTGGTTATCTTGGTAGGCCGGCCTTGTTGTCGGAAATTAAAAATGTAAAAATATTTTAGGGGACGATATGAATATTAAAGCATAGTATAATCGTTTCCTCTAAGAAAATAGAGCAATAAAATAAAATCTCTTTAGGGAATTAAAAATAAATCAATAACAAGGTGTAAACAAGTACTTTATAAAATATAAAATATTATATTTAAAAAAGTTTAAAATAGGTTCACAGCAGTAGGATGAAAATCTGGCAACATCTTAAAAGCAACTTTAGTTTTTTCCGCATTCCTTCCATCTGGCTAGACTCAGTTGGCAAACTGTAGCTCTATTTTTTTAAATTAAAATATTTAATATTTTAGACATTTTTTTTTATTTTAACGAAAACAAATAACAAAAAGGCCATATTTAGAGAAACAAATGAAGCTGCCCATGTTAACCTGTCTATGAATCAGAGCGGTTGACTTTTTCAGGATTCAGAGCCATTTTCTGCGATAACTGGTGGTTCAAACATAGACAAAGTATATATTTTTGAAAACAACAAAACATACCCTTTTAATGAACTTAAAATAAACATAGTGTTTTATTTAAAATAACGAAGTTGATGTTCCTTTGTTTACTTTGCGATTGTCATTTGTTTATTTTTTTAGCAAATCCTGGTTACCAGCTTGTGCATAGCGTCAGATGTACTGAGTCCCTCATCACTAAAGCCAAACTGATTTTAGGCATAGAACACTATTATTTTTAAAGAAAAGTTCAATCTTTTTTATGCATTTTCAAGCAGCTTGGCAAAATTGTTATCAGACTTATAGGTCGATAGTTACTAATCGAATTTTTGGATCCAGCTTTGTGTATTGGCGTAACTACTGATATTTTAAACTCCTGAGGAACAATTCCGGTCTCCAAAATTAAATTAAAAATATGCATCATAGGTATAATAATTTCCAAATGAGTTTCCTTAATTATATTAGCATGAATGCCGTCATATCCCGGTGAACCGTTGTTTTTAAGAGACGCTATGTGCTTAATTAGTTCATTCTTAGTTACAGGGTAATAAAAATCGAATTAGGTATAGCTCGGTCCATTTGGCACTCCACTTGGGGAGGGGGGAATGGCCGTTTCCATTTCCCTCTCCAATATTTATAAAATAGTCATTACAATAATTAGACATCTCCAATGGATCGCTAAAGTTCTCACCAAGATTATTTTAATATTTATAAAGTTATCAGATTTATCCCGTTTCTCATATGTTGCATCCTTAATAATTTCATAAAGTTTCTTTAGATTATTTTTGTTATTATCAATTTGGGTTTTATAATAGTTATTTTTTGTTTACAAATTATTTTGTTTTAAATAGTTACGATAATCTTTATATTGTTTTTCAAGTTGTGTACTATAGTTAAAATTTAACTTTTTTTTCATTTTATCTCTTGTTTTGATAGAAGCTATTATACCATTAGTAATCCAGCTTTTATTTTTTTGTATGATTTAATATTTAATGTGTATGTTTCTGTAGCGTTTGTTAAAGTTTATGAAAAATACTTAAAAATATTTTAGTTGCTACTTCAGGATTTCTCTCCTCCATTACCGTGGTCCAATCATACTCATGTAGCTTTTTTTAGATCCATTATGTTTACTTTGGATTTAGTCAACGTTTTCTGATTATTTAAATTTTGTTGTGAAATTACCCTATTGTGGCTAAAAGAAGCAAAACTGGACTATGGTCAGTTATATCATTATTAAAAATATAAGAATTTACGTTTAATTTATTTGATTTTAACTTTTTGTCTAACAAAAATATGATCTATACAAGTTTTAGAAACAGGCCTAGTTATGGCGTTAATAAATGATTGGAAACCAAGTGAATTCATCATAGATAGATAGTCAGTCACATTATTATCCTCACTATCTAATATATTTATGTTAATGTCACCTATAAATATTTCTATGCGAGCAGTTGCCTCGTTTTCTAAAAAAGTATGTATATCGTTTACAAAATCTATTTTGGAAATAGGAGGTGGTTTATATATAGCAGTCATTCCATAGAGTACCTTATTTAATTCAAAAGTTAATCTACTTACTGTAGCCCTTGATTTAGTTAGTTGTGTTATTGTAAAATTTGCATTAATGTAATCCTTCACAAATATTATGACACCATCATTTTTGTTGTAATTGGCCTGATTATAATAGGTTTGATAACCCGGTATACTACAATTATTGGTTGTAACAAGTTGAAAGGTTTCACTCAAGACAATAATATCTGCATAGTAAAGTTTATATGTCTCTAATAAACAGAGTAAATTGTCAATGTTTTTATTTATACTTCTAATATTAATATGAATAATGTGCAAAAGTTATCTCGATTAGAAATTAAATATTCAATATTATTACTATCCACCACTGTACCCCTAGAACTATTACCGTCATCAATTACATTTAATATTTCATCTTGTGAGTTGTTTACCATAATAGTTATGAGTTATAGTGAATTCTATTTTTTAACAGCTCCACATGATACTTTAGTGATGGACAGTTTGAGTCCAATGTAGTATGATCAGTTTTGTATTTTAGTTTGTATTCAGTATTTGCCGACACACAGTTAACACACTTTTTACTACGGCTTTGACACTCTTTGATATTGTGATCCCCTGCACAGTTTCCACACACCTGTTCCTTTGTACATTTGTTACTTTTATGATTAAATCCTTGGCACTTATAGCATCTCGATATAGTCAGATCCTCATAAACAGGCAAGCGCTCCCAGTCTATATATATCTTTCCACAATTAATCAATTTAGTAAAGAGACCACCGGAACATTCAACATAAAGTGTAGAAGTATTCTTACTTTTAACATTGTGTCTCACAAATGTTACTTTAAAATAATCGTTTGTACCAATCCATGCGTTCTGTTTCCTTATAATTTTTTCGAGTTCTTCTGGCGATTTAAGACTAAACTATTACATTTGTTTTTACAGTCAAGTATATTTGCACAAATTTGTTTATCAGTAAACGATGGAGTACGACAACGAATTGTTAGGATGAGCTGGTGTTACTACTTACTTTCATATTCATTTAATAATTGAATAGAGCTTAATAAATTTAAAAAGAAACTTTTCTTTCACTGATATTATTATTACCACAAAAATAACAATAATATTTAAGACCCATCAAATAGAAAACAATAAATAAATCACGCCAATACAACTATTATTTACTCACTACGCATATCTTAAATTTCTATGTCGTTTACACGTTCATACATTTGCACCAACCGCATGCAAATTATCTGACCATCCAGATTTTACACAAGCCAAACCTTTTGCTTGCTCAAGTAAACGATTTTCGTTTACATGCTCCCATTTATTTGCAAAAAATGGTATGCACAAGTCAATTTGCGCAAACTGCATGAGCGTGAAACCCATCTTTAAGCTTGAAAGAAAAACGGAATTATTTATTTAATTTATTATTTAGTTACATACATACTTACTTTAATTATTTTTGAATGTGATACAAAATCAAAGTACTGAATTAAATTTCTACATTATAATACCCACACAAAACCACAATACTAAAAATTGTTAATAAGAAACAAATATTTAAAAACCCGGGTAAGTACAATGAATTCCAAACCATTCGCCGTCTATGTTGATGCTAAGCTCCACCTCTTTGGGGGCTCGTTCCAGCGGCACCCAATCAGTAAACATTATTTGAGTGGTTATCTTGGTAGGCCGGCCTTGTTGTCGGAAATTAAAAATGTAAAAATATTTTAGGGACGAAATGAATATTAAAGCATAGTATAATCGGTTCCTCTAAGAAAATAGAGCAATAAAATAAAATCTCTTTAGGGAATTAAAAATAAATCAATAACAAGGTGTAAACAAGTACTTTATAAAATATAAAATATTATATTTAAAAAAGTGTAAAATAGGTTCACAGCAGTAGGATGAAAATCTGGCAACATATTAAAAGCAACTTTAGTTTTTTCCGCATTCCTTCCATCTGGCTAGACTCAGTTGGCAAACTGTAGTAATATAATACAATAAACAATTAGACCTAAAATTACACAAATAAATTTGTTCAATTAAAATAATAAAACACTACATAAAACAGATTACAACAATAATTACATTACACTCTAAACTCTAAAATACTAAACAAGCAAATGCTTCTCTGGGTTTACCTAATGGATACAAAACTACACACAGGCAACATGTATTCAGTCTCACTATAAAATGCATTTTCCTTAGGATATTGTTTTATTTTATTTTCAAAAGCCCTCAGATTAAGGTGTTTAACACCTGGAACACCCTGGAAGTTCTACTATACCTTTTGGCAAGATCATTCCTTGCCCTGGTATTATACCCATGAGATCCCCATTTTGGCTATAGCCCCTTAGGTGCTTTTTAATGTGCATAAGACAGCTAAAGATATAGAGGAAAGCGGGGTAAGTCGAGGGTAAGTATCCCTAGGGAGACAAACGCACCTCGACAGCACTCTCTTCTGTACTTCAGCTCCGCAATTACCCTCACACATCGTCTCTGTTCTGAGAACACTCTAGATGCGTGGGCAGAATGCCCCCAACACAAGATTGCATAGTTGACATGATCATGAATGTATCCATAGTATGCATTCATAAGCACCCTCTCAAATAAAACATATGACACAATATTATGTATGAACACTCCTTAAGAACAACCAAACACATTTGCTACATACTCATTAAAAAAACAATACAAACGCAATAAAAAATATTTCTCAATACATTACCTTACACATCCTAGGTCCCAAAAGTATATACAAATAGGAAAAAACTGAAATAAATTATCATATTTTAAAACTAATACTTGGTTGGAAAACTTCTGGGTTCTATAACATACCCTCGAACATACCTAAGTCTATTTGGCATAGATTGAACTATTTTTTAAAAATATCAGCAATTTCACTCCATACTTTTGAAGCTTGTTCAATCAATTTTTATATTATGTTTTTGAATTTTAGATTTTAATACCGGCCATAAATTTTCTTTGGAATAATATCCGGCTATTAAGGAGGATACTCCAAAAGTTCAGGTGTATTATGGAGTAGCCATAATCTAACTATTTCTGATTTGTGCTTTAGGGCGTTGTCTTGAAGAAAAACATAATTACACCCTAAACCTAATTTTAACCCATTTTGAGGTAAATTTGTTTTTAAAATGTCCAAATACTTATGCTTGTCCATAATTCCATCAATGGGATAGAGAGATTCTACTCCATTAGCTGCAAAACATCCCCAAAATATGACGGAACCCTCTCCATGTTTTATTGTGGGACAAATATTCTGAAACTGTAACAAAGTGACACATTTGCGCCACACTATTTTCCTCCTATCTGATGAAAACAGGTTTATTTCTGTTTTATTTGAAAAAATTACACGATTCTAAAACTCAGGAGTCTCATTTATTTACTTCTTTAAAAAGGCGACACGTTTCTGCTTGTTGATTTTGCTAACATGCTGCTTCTTTCTAGCTAATCTACCATTAAAATTGTGTTTTGTTATGTTTTGGGGATGTTTTGCTGCTAATGGAGTAGGATTCCTCTGCCTCATTGATGGAATTATGGACAAGCATAAGTAATAAAAGTATTTGAACATTTAAAAACAAATTTACCTCAAAGTGCTTTAAAAGTAGGTTTAGGGAGTAATTATGGTTTTCTTCAAGACAACGACCCAAAGCATAAATCGGAAATAGTTGGACTATGGCTACTCTATAATACACCTAAACTTTTGGACTTTCCTCAATTTATGGCGGGTATTACAATCTAAACTATATAAAAAATAAACCGTACTTGATTGAACAAACTTCAAAAGAATGTACTAAAATTACTGAAGATGTAACTAAAAAAATAGTTCAATCTATGTCAAATAGACTTAGGTATTGTTATAGAATCAAGAGATTTTCCAACCAATTACTAGTTACAAAAATATGATATTCTTTTTTTGTTTTTCCCATTTGTTCAAATACTTTTGAGACCTAGGATATGTAAGTATATGTATTAAGAAACATTTTTTATTGCGCTTGTATTGGGTTTTTAATGAGTATGTAGTAAATGTGTTTGTGTTTTTGAAACATGTTTTTGTTGCTTTAATATACTCTAGATAACTGATTGTGATAATTTTAGTTTTTATTAGCCTAGGTTACATAGCCTTGTTTTATTTTTCAATCGCCGAAGTATGTAATTGGTAGATCGCACTGGGTGTTGTCAGTGAAAAGTCGATCTTGGGATAGACAAGTTGGCCACCTCGGTTTTAAGATATACAGAGAATAACAGAATGACAAAAGTACGAGAAAATTTTTAAAAACAAAATTGCTGCAATTTTGCTTTGTTTTAAAAAACGGAAAAATGCGCGTAAGCAGATAAAGCTAAAATTAATTAAGGAAAAATTTCCTGCAAGAAATCTTTGTAACTGTTATAAGACCTCTACAATTGTCTCCATCACTTTTTAAGAAAATTGCGATTACAAATGTCCAAACGGATTTTTAAAACTAAATACTAGAAAACGGTGAATAATACTGTAACCAAAATTATTAATAAAGTTTAAATCTTGAAGGTATTAGTTTCACACAAAGTTTTCTATTGTTTTGTTTTAAATCGATTGTTTTTCTAAAAATTATGGATACATACTGATTTTGGACACTGTTTTCGTTTTGTGTATAAACACATTGGCGCTGATCCAAAATGTTCTGTTGTTATATATATATATATATATATATATATATATATATATATATATATATATATATATATATATATATATATATATATATATATATATATATATACAAAATTAATAAGTGAACAAACTTAAGGAACTGAGGGGTGAATAGGGGTGCTGGGCGAGGTAAAGTGGTTAAAACTTTTATATTGCTATAAAATTTAAACAATTTATGAACTGTGGGCTTACTTTATTTTTTTGTTATGAAGTCTATATCATGGCACACTATGCAAAATTCAATTTTAAACTGAAAAACATCAATTTAGGGTCTATAAATATAAAATATCTATTAGATATTATACATTTTTGAAAATCTCCTATCCGCTATAATTTGATGAATAAAAAATATACAAGGCGTTCCATTAAAAAAATCATATGTTTGGTTTATAGCTCAAAAATATCAAATTTAAAGAACATCTAACTACACCACTGAATTCTACATATTTCACCTATTGTATTGCCTGTACCTTCGATGGTAATATCAGGTCTTATCACATCTTCACCGTCTTTTTTCATTATGTAGTTATCAGTAAGAAAATAAACTAAATCTTTTCTACCTATGAAAGAGATATCCATTATCGCTATTGTAAAAGTTACTTGAATGCTAAAATGACCATGTGCATTTTAGTTTTCTGACAAATGTCTTGAATTTAATTATTTTATTCGTACTCGATTCGTACATAAAATTATTTAATACTGGCCGATTTTTAAGGTGTGGAGACGAGATAATTATTACATTTGTGCCCTTATTATTTAGTGATTTTATTTGTTCTTTACATTTAGCAATGGATCCATTATCTGCGTTTTGAAAGCCTATAAAGAGTATTGTCCAGTCGTCCTTGGTTGTCTGTCTAGACAAAGTATTATCGTCGTCGATAATTTCTTTTAATGTTGAAGTCTTTTTATTTTCATAAATAATGTTGTAACAGTTTTCAGTGGCTTTTTTGAAGAGCAATCCACATCCCCTTCACGTCGCCTATCACCAAAAGTAGTGGTTTTCGTGTTATGGTTTGGCTAGGAGTCTTGGTGTTTGAGCTAGAATTAATAATTGTTTTTTTGTTTTAGACAGGGTTTCCAGGATTTCGTTTTGTTTTTGAGTGACGTTCTTGAAGAAATCTTGACATTTTTCTGCAAGGTCCTTTATGGTGTTTTCCTATATCCACAGGTTAAGGTTTAGATATTGTATAACTGTTTTTTGTGTTTAAGCTCTGAGAGTTCCAGCCGTGTTTTTTTAGATCGTCTATATAGGATTCGTTTTCTTTGGTTAATACTTCAATGGAAGTCAACATATTTTCTTTGTAGGCAGATATTTCCTTGTAACTTCTCTGAATCTTTTAATTTTCAGTTTTAAGCGATTTGATTTCCTTTTGTAGCACTTCGTTTCTTTGTAATAAGTTTATAATTTTCTTGTTTAGGTTTGTTATAGTGTCTTTCTGCTTTTTTAGTTGTTCTACATACTTTTTCTTTTCTGATGATACAATGTCGCTAAAGTCTTGAGTGTTTCTTCTCTGTCTTTCGATGTGCTTGTCTGTTTCCCTGATAAAAACTGTTTTATATCAAAGATAGTATTTAAACAAAGGTATCGGCATTGGGTTGCCTAAAGAATATTCCCAGCAAGCACAAAAACGTAGTTATAACGTTATAAGTACGTTAACACTGAAAACGTCAACATCCTTTTGTGATGTTCTTGTGAACTCAACAAGTCTGTACTTTAAATGGCCAAATGTCCGCAGCACAAGTATTTTTAAAGTAGAATCTAGGGACGTTATCAATAATTAGGACTATGAATGTTCTATATAGGGAACAAATATGACATAATGGAATGCGCTTATAATGTTAGCGGAATAATATCCGAATAACGTTATTATGTGGTGTTTTTAAGTACAATCATAGGGTGTTAACCAATTTAGGACTATAGACGTTCTGTATCGTGAGTACTGGTGACATCTGAACGTTAACCTAATAACCTTTAAATAACGTTTTATAAACGTTGCTTATAGGCCATACACATGGGTGTATTTAGAATTTTTTAAAAATGTTATCTTAAAAATAAGTTATAAGACCCACATCAAACGCTATTGGTCTCAAGAAACAATTTGGTGAAAAAAATTATTTTGGAATTTGAGAAAAAGTTTTTTTTGTTGGTCCTTCAAGGGAAAATCAAAATTTTAAAAGCAAATCCTATATTTAATTTTTTTAAATAAAATTGAGTAAATTTAATTGACAAATCCAAATTTTTTAAAAATATCTGTTTCTATTTTAACTATAGCGACTTGAAAGATTTTAAAACAATTTTTTCCTTACAAAAATTTCAAATGCTCCTATAATTTTGAGAAAGATGCAAATATTTTTTGCCAAATTAAGGATTTGACAATAAAATTTACTCAAATTTATTAAAAAATACAAATAGGACATGCTTTTAAAATTTCGATTTTGCTTTTGGGGGCCCATAAAAGTCAACTTTTTTCACCTAAATGGTCTTCTTGAAGCCAATAGCATTTGGTATAAATTTATTGTGGGTGCCAAAACATATTTTTGAGATAATTTTTTAAAAATCCTAAATCATCCTATGCCACGAGACGTGGAGAGTTCTATATTTGAAATTTGTGCTCGGCGAAGGTTGATGGACATTTGCGTAATTCCAGACTAAATGTCTTAAGAAACTTATCTATCATAGTACGTCAGGAGGAGGGAAATCAGACGCTAGCAGAGAACAAATTTTAAATAAAGCCTTCCTGTTTTCAGTGTTTTTATTTTCCTAGGGGTATTATAAAAAAGGTAAACTTGGCATCTGCATAAAAAACACAGCAATTTTAGGGGCTGCACACTTACGGCTGCACAAATAAAAAACTGACTTCTCAGAAAAGCTCATAAATAATACACAAATTTAAGTTTATAAATATTTAATTTTTTCTTACTCATCCAGTATTATAATTTTTTTCTTCCCTTGTCTTCCTGTTGCCGGCGTGGCAGAAACCACTCCATAATAAAGCTTTCAAACTCTTTCTTTGTTACCTTTGTTTTCATATGTATTACTTCTGAAAATGATACAAAACTATTAAAAACATTTGTTAAATCTGATTTCCCTAAATATCCGAAAACAAAATAAAAATTAAAAATTAAAAATC
This sequence comes from Listronotus bonariensis, assembly GCA_014170235.1. NCBI lineage: Eukaryota > Metazoa > Arthropoda > Insecta > Coleoptera > Curculionidae > Listronotus > Listronotus bonariensis. The sequence goes on along the minus strand of JACEGR010004009.1, from coordinate 45,100 downwards.
TTCCACGGTATACGGGGTAATTCACGGTCGATAATAGGTTAAAAAGTATAAAGAGGAATCTAATAAAGATATCGCTTCAAAATTTTGGTGACATAGCCAGGGGAAGATTTTGTAGTTCTTAAAAATAGTTTTAAAATGCAACGTTGTTGGATCTACTTCTAATTCCAAAGAACTTTCGTGTTTTTATGATGTGGGTCACGAGTATATTATTACATATTTAGAATCACTATTGCCTATTTTTATTCCTGTACCTAAAGTTAATAGTTTGGTAGTTATAAAATAATTGACAATTGGAATTTTCGGAATTCGACTATTTACTGAGCAAAAACAGTTAAATAGCCAAAATTCTTAGAATATTATAATGATTCTAAATATGTCATAATATATTGAGTAATTCGTTTAAAAAACAAAAAATGTTTGGAATTATTGGTAGATTCGGCAGCACTTTTTTTAAAGATAGAAAATGATCTCCTAAGTACTTCACAAAAATTTTGAGCAGTATCTTTATTAGTACCTTATATACAGGGTGATTCTAAAATCGATCACGAAACTAAAGGGGTGATTCTACTTAACAAAATATTGTTAGAGCTTCATATATTTTTTTTCAAAATGTCATTCGTTTTGGAGTTATAAGCCGTCAAAGTTCAATTTTTATTTTGGTTTTTCGCCATATTGCATTTATTTTTTAACCAATCCAGTTGATATTTGGCACACAAATCGAGCTTTGCAGATTCTAAAATTTTAAGACAAAAGTAATTTTTTTAAATACCGCCAGAGGGCACTTTACCTAAAACTTAAAAAATAAGGTACTTTTTATTAAAGTCGATAAACCTCGCCGTTTAGGCACCAATAGACATCAGAGTTTTATCAATTTCAATCAAATTAGCTACATACATACAGGGTGTTCACTAACTCAACCGACAAACTTACGTGGCGATTCTACAACAAAAATAAGAAAAAAACTTCATATAAACATAAACGTTTTAGTTTTTGAACTACGGTATGTTGAATATTAAAAAAAAACTTTTTTTTAAATTCTTAACACCCCGTAGTTCAAAAACTAAGACGTTTAGGACATATGTTTATATGAAGTTTTTTCTTATTTTTTGTTGAAGAATCGTTTGGTTAGGTTTGTCGGTTGAGTTACTGGACACCCTGTATGTATGTAGGTAATTTGATTGAAATTGATGAAAACTTTGATGTCTATTGGTTTCTAAACGGTGAGGTTTATCGACTTTAATAAAGAGTACCTTATTTTTAAGTTTTTGATTGTCTATAAAATGGCGCCCCCAGCTTTGCGATATCTGCCAAAATAAAAAGTTATGATGTAAATAAATTTTAGGTTTTAAATAAAGTGCCCTCTGGCGGTATTTAAAAAAAGTACTTTTCTCTTAAAATTTAAGAATCTGCAAAGCTCGATTTGTGTGCCAAATATCAACTGGATTGGTTAATAAATAAATGCAATATGGCGAAAAACCAAAATCAAAATTGAACTTTGACGTGGGAGCAAGTCCGATGTTGATAAAATTTGGTACATGGGGACTTTTTTGGGGCGCTGATCACAAATCTAAAAGAATTTTTTTCGGAAACGTTTCGATCGCCAGATATTCGTCATTAAAGTTGAAATACAAGCTATCCTTAGTTTGACTATATTCCGCCTTCTCTTTTTCATAAAATTCGTGATATAACACTTAATTGGCACACAATATTTTATGATCATCTTTAAAAACCTTTTTTAGTTATTTTACACGTTTTTTTATTTAATTTCAAATCTTTTACTCCTAACGCTGGAACCATGCATATACCTATGTTTATGAATGATTGCAGAGATGATGACTTGATTTAAAGTGAACCTTTTATATTAATAAAGAAAAGCATAAAATCAACAAAAAAAACATGTTCTAAAAGGGTTTTTAATATTAAATAAAATATTATGTGCCAATTAATTGCCAGTTATTAATCAGGAATTTTGTGCAAAAATAAGGGGAAATAAAGTAAAAATAAGCATAGTTTAAATGTTAATTTTGATGACAAATATCTTGAGATCAAAACGTTTCCGAAAAAAGTCTTTTAGATTCGTGATCAGTACCCCAATATACCAAATTTCGTCAAAATCGGAGTTGCTCCCACTTTCTAGACAATTTACCTGATTTTTTATTCAAAATAATAATGGATAAAACTATAAGGTAAAAATAAAAGATAAAATATTCAAAAACATTACCTGCCTTATAAAATCCTATAGACCTTAAAAAACTTATGACACATATAATATCTTATGAGAATTCCTATATTTAGATATTCTAAAAATAACAAAGCGAGAATAATTAAGAAAAAGTTTATGAATAGAGGAGTACTAGTTATTCCAATTATATGGGGAAATGACAGTTCTTTTCAAACTTTGATTTGGACCAAAATCTTCAGAATGACCTTCTCTACTGGCATTTTTGATAAGCCTTTTTCACAAAGCTTGATCAAGCTTGGAAGAATGACAAGTCCTTGGCTTGGTTTGGTAAAACGTGGATTTTGGCGAACTTCGTGAACATCCTTCAATACTACAACTTGATATCATACTGCACATCCAATGAATTTTAAATATTGAAATAGCTAAACATAAAGAAGCTTTTAAAATCAAGTCATGCCCTTTACTTATAAACCTAACCTTCAAATTGGAATTGCTTGTACAAACTTAAACCTATAAATGTCCTTGCACCGAAAACTAATAACTATACTCACTATTTCAGATTAAAAGTAAAATACATAGTACGAAACAAAAAATACTAAAAATATACACTGAAACACTAAAAATTTGATAAAATTCAACCAAGCTAGATGGTGAATAATCTAGAATAGAGACGACAACCAGCCACTAGTCGGCGCTGACACGAAACGTCTGATTCGCTAGCAAATGTCACGTGATAGCTGACGATTTAACTACGTACCCTTATAGCTTTTACAGGCTTTTTATACAACGTAAACATGTGTTTATAGTATTTGCAGATGCACGTAATACGTTTAAATGTGGATAATCACATAACATGTTCATATTGAGGGTACGTATCCGATACGTTTAAATGTGAACATTTATATAACATAGACATGTTAACGTTGCAGATACATAACGCATACGTTCTAATGAATATGTTTCAAATTTATTAACAGTTTGCGTTTCCTAGAGATACTAAAAATGTGCATATAAGGACGTGAGAACTGCGATGAGAACAGAGCTTTAAAAGAACATCACAAAAGTTCATGTAACGTTCTGTTCTTGCTGGGTTAGGTCAAGGCCATATTTAATTTAAGAAAATATCCTCAAACTTTTTACCACACCTTGTATAATGGCAACCCCTATATTTTTAAATATGTACGTATGCTAGTTATTAAAATATATATTTTTAAATAATACAGAATTTACCAAAAACATGTTATTTTAATTTAAAATTTAAAAATTTATCCCAGCTTTATTTATTAAATCCAAGAAAAAAATGTACTAATTTATAAGTACTGTCAAGTATTATAAAGAAAATAAAAATAATATTACACAGGGTCACTAAAAAAAAATAAAATTTGTTTTTTAATTGGTCATAGCTTTGACCTAATTTTTTAGACAACCCCATGGTAATACCTTTGTTAAACTACTAGCCGGTAAACAGATGGGTGAAGGTCGCTTCCTATTCGGATCTTGGACTATTTAACTTTCACTTTGACTTTATTATATTATTAATATGTATATACGTGTCTTACTAAATAAATATAAAATTATAGGATTGATAAAATATGTGAAGTTTTTCAATCTGTTTTAAAATTTATGGAGAAATTTGAAAATGCTTTTTAAACTTTTCCACTTTTATTATGAACTAAAAAATAGAAAGTTATTTTTGTAATTTATTATTAGCAATTTTATTTTTAAATATTCGTGCTTTAGTTTGTCCACATCTAAAACTATAAAGTTACCTTAATTTTGAGAACTCCTTTTTGTTATTTTTAAATCATCATAGAAAACATACAAATAAAAGTATTTTCATATTCAGTGGTCCTGTGGCGCAACGGATAACGCGTCTGACTACGGATCAGAAGATTCCAGGTTCGAATCCTGGCAGGATCGACACATTTTTGCTATTGTGTATTTTTATTAAATCAAATTAAGAATTTATAAAAGGTTAACTTACAGCACAAAGACAAAACCTACCATAACATACTCTGCGCCTGTATAGTCCGGTGTGTGACACACACAAATTAAAAAATTTAGATGAATTTAGATCCATAATCCAATTCGCCCAAATAGGGTAGGCCAAATTAAACGGCTTTTTATAGGAAACTCATGTTTCTCTATGTTTTATACAAAAACTAGCTCCTATTTGACTTAAATTTCAAGCCACACTAACAGGGGAAAACCAATGATTTCAAGAATAAAACGGATAGCTATTAGAAACCGGTCCCTACGTATTTTCAATAGACCTGCGCGAGAATTTTTAACCCCACACTGGGAGGTTTACAGGGTGCTCTTCGACATGCGCAGTTATCCAAATACTTAGGATTTTTATAGTTAAAAAAAGGAGTTGGTACCAATGACAAAATTTGCCGTATTTTAATATAGTGTTTACAACACTGAAACATTTACCTCAACAGAGACAGGACCACACTCGTCGTTATTTGGGATTTCCCGATCGTTAAATCGTTCGACGGGACGCCGCGATGTCGGTCAGAATTAGTAATTTGATGATCGTTTTTGGTTGGTTTCTGTGATTTTCCCTCATGTGTTTGCAAAAACAGAACTAAATCATGATTCGTTGTATGGTGTTGTTTTGCAAAGTCAAGAAGCCTGGAATTCCCTATGTCAGATAATATAATGTTTACTTATCGGGCCCACAGCCGATTTTAATATTTGTTAATCTATGTTTTTTAGCTTTAATCCCAAATCTGAGATCACGTTTGCCCTTACCCTAAAAATAAACAATATTTCAAGCATCTACTGGCTATTTATACATTTGACGTTTTTTTATAGTTACCGTTTCTGTGCCTTTTCGCCGCAGTTTTTAAAGTGTTGAAAGAAACAATTCTATTGATATACAAGCCAAATGCATTGCATTAAACGCCTTAAGTTTAAATGAACAGAAGCTGCTTCTGCAGCGGAAGCGTAATGTTAAGTCGAAAAATTCACCTGATTCTCCTTTATTTATAATACTAGTTACACTAAATAAACTAAAATAAAGCAATTGTTATTTTACGAAAAAATTATATCAGGAGTAAATTTTTGACGCTGTTCTATTTTAAAAAGAATAATAACTAAATAATCATGATGTTATAAGTTTTATTCTATGAAATTATTCTCAAGTGTTTTATCAAAACCATTTAGTTTTGTTGTGTCAAACCAGTTTTACGAAGGAAGATATTAATACAATTCAGTTTTAAGGTTAAGTCAAAGAGGGTTCTCATAACTCAAAAATTGTGTTTGTTCAAAAAAAACCCGAATTGGATTTTAAAATTATGGCCTCAAAACACAGTCGTAAGATAAATTTAATTAAAATCGGCGATGAGCTCGATACCTAATAAAATGACGAACAGTTTAGATATTTTTAAGAATATAAATACCGGCTGTTTCTCACAGATGGTTTCCCTCTATAACTTTTTTACCTTTTAAGATAAAAATATGAAATTTAATATATCGGTATTTGACTTACTGATTGGATGAATTGATATATTTACTTGTTTTTTATTACTTCCGGTTTAACCGGATATGACTGCTACTTTAACATTTTTAATGGCACCACTGGTATATTTTATCTTACTTCGATAGAATATGACATTCTTAATACAATGATACCTCATATGTTATATTTTGACACTTCTGCTTTCAAAAATTTATTTTTTAAATTCCAATCTAGAGTGCCATGATTAGGCTAAAACGGTTTATTTTAAGTCAAATAGTCATGGAAAAATGAAACTAGTCGGCTTTTTGTTTTTACGACTTTTTAGGGCAAAGTCAAAGGTGCAAAATCCTATTTATGGTCATATCTCCCTGTCAAACAATTACATATGAGGTGACATTTTATTCAGAATGTCATATTCTATCGAAATAAGATAAAATATACCAATGATCCATTTAAAATTTTAAATTAGCAGTCATTTCTGGTTAAACCACAAGTAATAGAAAGCAATTGGATAGACCAATCCATCCAAAATTATGTGAAATAACGATATACCAAATTTCATTTTCCTATCTGAAAAGGTAAAAAAGTTATAGAGGGAACCACCAGTGAGAAACACCCAGTATAAACCTATAATAAAATGTATAAATATGTTATTCAACAAACAAAATTACTTTGCCTATTTTCTTTATTAATAAAATCAATACAAAGTGTTACTGTTGATAACCTGTGATCAGCTGTTGATTATTTTCTAAAAGTCTATAAAATCTCACTCCGCATGACCGCTAGCACCCTGCGCGAAGACCATACAAGGGTAATTCGGATTCTCGCTGCATTCATCCATATTATTTTTTAAATCATTGGGGAAAACCGCAATTCTGTGTTTCTTAATTACTAGCGTTTTCTTTAATCGTTCATAATTTTTTTATTCATTAAGATTTTTTATTTCTGTAAATAATATTTTACGGCAACTTTTTATGCAGATTACAGATGTGCTTTTTAGTCTTTCTGAGGTCACGCATTTTTACCTTATTTATTTATTTATTTTTGTAAATTTTAAATGGACACCCTGTAGATTTTTTCAGCATTAAACTGCTTAAAAAATACCTTTTTAAAAATGTATTACACTATACCGTATAAGAAATAGTTAAAGGTATAACAGTAGTGGTGACATCAACTAAACCAAAAGATACTACAATTTTCTGCCATTACTTCGTTTAGTTCATGTTTTACTAAATTGCACGTTTCTTAAAACACCATTTTAAAGCACCTGATGAGTACCATATACCCCTAAAATATAAAGTTAATATCTTTACCTAATACAAAATGGCGGTACTTTAAAAATTACCTAAATACCTGATTTGAATGGCCATATTTCCCAAAACTAATAAAGTTATATGTACCTAATGTGATGTTTTCTTAAAGCTCTTTAAAAGATCTTTTAATGGTGATACTTTTGATAATATAAAGGGTAAAAAATATGTTTTTAATGAAGCACCCTATATATTATATTACCATTAAAAAGATCTTTAAAAGAGCTTTAAGAAAACATCACATTAGGTACATCTAACGTTATTAGTTTTGAAAATATGGCCATCAAAAAGTATTAAGGTAATTTTTAAAGTACCGCCATTTTGTATTAGGTAAAGATATTGACTTTATATTCTAGGGTTAGAAAGTACTCGTCAGGTGCATTAAAATGATGTGCCACAAGACCCCTCCCCTTTCCATTTAACTTTTTTACCAAGATGGCGCCCAGCCGCCATCTTGAAATCTTCATCAGTTAATTTTACTCCTAAATTTAGTATTTATGCATCAATTTCACATCCCAAAATTTTACTTTTTAAATTAATCGGTTCAAAATACAAGGGGGGCATTAAAAAAATATAAAATAACTCGAGCATCGAATATAAAATTTTATCCGACACTTTTGTAGAATTGGTTTTTATAAAGGCCATAAATAATTTAAAAACGTCATTCATTATTTGTTACTTTGCCATTGTCAACACCAGCAACAAAATTTTGTAGTTTTTTGTAAAGCAAGTTGTGGTTGTTATTTCTTTAATGCCCCCTTTTATTTTTTAAACGGATCAATATAAAAAAGTATAACTTTGGGATATAAAATTAATGCATAAATGGTCTATATTCTAAGTAAAATTGACAGATGTAAATTTGAATATGGTGGCTTGGCGCCATCTTGGAAAAAAAGTTAAATGGAAAGGGTGGTCTTGTGGCACATCATTTTACAGCTCTTGACGAGTACTTTATAACCCTAGAATATAATGTCAATACCTTAACCTAATACAACCGCCATCTTTATGCATTAGTTTTATTTCCCAAAGATTAATTTTTTTTAATTGATTTGTTATAAAAAAGGGGGGCATTTAAGAAATGCATTGTATATTTCGTTTGTAACCACAGGTTTGTTAAAGTCACTAGTGAACTAACCAGAACTAAAGTACACATTAGCTTATTAGTGACTTATAGGATAGTTTATACTCTCAAAATCTGATCAATATCGGACATAATATGTAAGTGTTTAATAAATTACTATTTTCTGGCAAGTTTTCATGTTTTTTTAATAAACATTTAATTTTTGTTGTCAACTATAAGCATTCATAAAAATCCTATGGCAACCTAAATTTTAAATTAAAAAAAAATACACCAAAATCTACATACTTATTGTCGGCTGGTAAAAATATATTGCATTTTTAATATTTTAATTTAATTTTAGAATAGCACGAGCTTTACATTTCCCGCTGAAGCCAAACTAAATAGTTTATATGATGCAAAAGATGCACTGTTGATGTGGAAAGAATCTTTAGAATTATCAGATGCACACACTGAAGCATCTAGTTCACCCCCCTCGACATCTTCAGATTCGGTAAGATAATAGTAAATTAATACTTACTGTATAATGAAATAATTAAATATAGTCATGTACTTATTTGGCCGTGTAGTATGTTGTGGCACATACTACACGGCCATGGGGTTTTAAAATTTTTTAAAGCTTTTGTTATTAGCAGTGTGATTATTATACAGGCTCAACGGAAAGGTCATGTTGTAAATAATAGGTCTTATGTAAGCTAAAATAATGGTAGTACATAATATAAAAAAATCCATCACACTTTATTAAGGAGTTAATATCTTTAAAAAAATAATTAAAATAAGGTGTCGTTTTATACAGGGTAGGACGACTTATTTTCCTCTTGATGTAGGTAATAAATTTGACATTTTGCTTTTACCGTCTGATTCCTTCATCACTTTCTATAAAAATAGTTATTCTATTTAAGTCCATATCTTGTACCATTCTTCATAAAAATCGCTTTTCAAAACCATACATACCAACAATCTCATACCTACCTATAAAATGTTCCATTTATTTTATTAAATCATTTAATAAATATAAAACTTAAAAAAAAGATGTTTATGTGAATATTGAACTTTTATGGTACACCTAAACACTTTTTTTAATTAATTTTATCTTTTTTAAATAATCACGCCTCTTGCCTCTTTCTATATTTCTGTTTAGTGCATGATGCGGGTGAGGCTTTTTAACAACTGGCAGTGCCGGTTTTAAGCATAGGCAACATAGGCAGTTGCCTCGGGGCCAGGATACACAGAAATAAGAAGATATGATCTTGCGCAGGTGGGCGGAGCTTCGCTGTGCTTTTGCTACGTCATGTGGTGACGAATTTAGATTAAACGTGGTTTAAACGTGCGGATGAAAGTGCGATTTGTTGAGAGATTTGTGTATTTCAAACGGTTTAATCTGGTTTTATAAATATTTTTTCCAAAATGCGTTGATCAGTGGCGATGTGTAATACAAATAATCAAAACAAAAGTTACAAGGACATAATGTTCTTTAGATTTCCAAAAGATGAAAGTCTTCAGAAAATGTGGGTGAACGTTTGCAAACGAAAAGACAATATAAATGTTAAATATGCACGCGTTTGTTCTAAACATTTTCCAGAGGATTCTTATAAAAGAGACTTAAAGGCTTTAACGTATAAAATAGTTTAGTAACGGCATAAAGTTACAACAGTTGGTGCTATCGGTGACTACCACATTCGGTAGCATACAACAACTTTACAATAAGACAAATGGACCCATAATTTAAATGTTCAAGAAATTTGTGTATGGCAACTGCTTTTGCTTCTTAAAAAACAAGATTCACATTCACTAACCAGAACTAACTTTATTTTTAATAATTCAGCAAAATTTTAAATAAAAAAAAATAATTAAATGAGGATCCGTTATCTGAATGTTTACATAAAATTATCAAAATTTTTTATTTAGTATCATATTTTTTTATTAATGTTTTACACATTTTTTACGTACACATATATTTAAATAAAAAACGTAAAACCAGGTAAATCACGTAAAAAAGGTGTAAAACACGAAAAAATATGATGCTTAAATAAAAATTAAGTTCATTTTATATTACATTTTAGATATGGGATTCTTATTCAAATCTAAAAACTTTTTTATTTTACGTTTTGGTAAAATATGAAAACTAAAGGCAGCTTTCTTGATCCCTTTTCAAATTTTTGTAGTTTTTGGAGCCCCTCTACAAAGAAAAACAAACTTCTCAATGTGAATCTTTTTTTTAAGAAGCAAGAGCAGTTGTATACACGACTTTCTTGAGCATTTAAATTTTTGTTCCATTTGTCCCATTGTAAAGTCCATCCGTGTACGTATGTACTGTAGACTTACAATTTGATTTTATGGTTATTTCCAATGAATTACTATGAAGTAATTGTAGTAGTCATAATGTTATGTGTTTAGTTAATTGTATATATATTTTTTAAATAAAATTATTGAAAGCCTTCTTTAGTGTAACTTTTATTTTTAAGAATTCAAAAATAAAAAATATGGTAAATTTTTACAACTCAATAGCAAACAGAATCACTCGTTATACCTAACATATAACATAAAAATTTAAAGAAAAAGTTTTTTCTTGCCAATGAACGAGTTTGCATATTTGAATAATATTTCTAGTACTAAACATTTTTTCTTTAAAATATTTTTCAATATTGTCAAAAATAACAGTACTTTTCTCCCGAAGAAAATTCATATTTTTTGAGATACCTCGTATACCACTCAAAAAAATTCATAATTGTTGCTTGCATTTTAGGTTTGCAGAACTTTTTATGGGGAATAATTTTTTTCGTAAAATTAATAATAAAAAGTTGCCCATATGTATGTACACAACTTAGGCGCGGACACACTGTATATTAGAATTATTAATTTTCTATACTTTCCTTCAGTTTTTTCCCAATATTTATTCATTGTATGATAGTTAATAGACTGATAGTTTGATGAATGTTCCATCCAACAGTCGGTAAACATGTTTCTCCTAAGAATGTAAATATAATTTAACATTCAACAAAAAGTTTTATTTTAAACAGAAACGAGAAATTAGAAGTACACATTAACGACTTTAATCTATAAAGAAAAAAGAAATAACTAATCTCTATAATATACCAACTAAAAATAAATTAAACAGTGTTAGAATCCAACATCACCGACGAAAGATATGTATTACTGTTGAGTAAATAAAAATTCGTCACCACATGACGTCACTGCGCGAACCAGACAAATTTAAGCTCGCTATAAATCATATCTTCTTTATCTTTATATCAAGGTTAGGTACTTTCATCTATTGAGGGAAAGATATTTGGGGTATGTATATGAAAATGGAAAAAAGGTGGTTTAATTGGATGAGAACCTTTTTTTTGCCGTTCAAAATTTTTTGGGGTTTGTATAAAAAAATGTTTTAAAGTAAGGTCGTTTTTGATTTAGAGCTTCCACCACATGCTCTGCCTATAGGCCGCCCAAGTCTAAAGCCGGCTCTGACAACTGAACAGTATTATTTTCTAAGCATATATCCGCTTGTGTAATTTTCTATATTTTTGTAATACATTTGATTATATAAAAAATATAACATAACATAAGCATAAGTTTTTACCTTTTTTTTAGTTGTAGTTTTTTATCACTTGGTTTAAAGAAGTAAAATGACTAAGAAATTCTTTTTAGTATGAATTAATATATTTTTGATAAAGTCCTTAGAATAAGGGTCAAATTATAAAAATTAAAATAACCAGAGAAACCAAGAAAACATACCGGCTGCCCACGCGCGACTACTTTTCGACTACAATTTTTTATACAGACAGGTCTATGCTACTAGAAACATATAGTGGAAACTGATGAATTTATTACTGTTCGCTTCGATTAATAAACGTATCTGCACGACTAACCAAACAAGATCTCAGTTTGTAAAAAAAATCCACCATCCCAGTGTATGTTACTAGTAGCGTGGACCTGTCTATGTTAAAATAAAACTGGGTTGAGTTGTTATTGTAATAGATAGCCATTTTAGTCGTATATAAGCCCTCTCGAATCGGACTGTTCACATTAGGCGCTCCGCTCATGGCACGGTTAGTTATTCTCATTTCTGTTTAAATAGCATAGATAGATCTTTAATCGCGGCTTGAGTAAACCGAGATCTGAGCCCCTACTATGCAGTGACCCTTAATATCAATAAAGAAATAAAACCAGCAGCGGTAGAGTAATCTTTTAGACACTCGCTATATTAATTTCAATATTTTTTCCAGAATAAAAGGCCATCCATTGATTTGTCGAAAAATGACGCCTGGAGTAATCAGCCGGAAGTGCCCATAAAAACGGGTCCATTAATAAAACCAATCCAGTTACCTCCCTTAAAATCGGTATGTAAACAAAAATAGAACAGGACTTTTAATAATGATTTATAATCCTTTTGGGCTCGTGCAGACAGAAGGCGGTCAGGCGTCCGTTTGTAATAGGGACATCTAATGTAACAAAACGCACTAATGGTTGGCTCGCCGAATCCACTTTAAAAAGGTCGCTTGCTGGCGATTTTACAATCTTAAATACCCAGTGTCGCATTCGATGTCAGTATAATAGCATAACCAACCCGATTTTTAATTACGTTTATCACACTTTCGACAGAGTGAAGTGAGATTGAAGAATAGACCGCAGAACACTGATCGCTCGCAGTTCTGTCTTGACCTTAGCGTGATGCATCTTATGTTTTGAAAGATACATTGTTTTTTCTAAACCGGGATTAAATAGACCCTCGAGGATCAAAGGAGAGGGTGTTTTTTAGCGTTTGAGGGTCAATTCCTATGGTTTTTTTTATACACATGCATGGGTTGCGGCTGGTGGCAATTAAGGTACATTTACTTAGTAACTACAAAAAAATAATGGTTCTAATAGAAATCGGATATATCTAGTTTGTCTTATTTTCACTTCCGAATATTTAGTTATGCATGTGCAAGAAATTGGATATTTTCTATGGCTCTGAGCTAGATTTTGGATATATCCCATTAAATGTGCTGATGATCTCCTAAGCCAATAATCTAATAAACAAGACAACTAGGACGCCTGACCATACACAGCTCTTAATTTTATCAGTTTGGCCTTTATAATTTAATAAAAATTTAAACTAACGTCGTATCGCTTGTCATTTAGCAGAGCGCACACCAAAGTGGCGTGGCAAGTAGCAAGTAGCAAGTAGCACGCATCTAGCATGTTACTTCAAAAGAATTCATGCAAAGGAATAAAGCAGCGCACACCAAAGGGATGCGGCATGCAGCGTGCCACGCCACTTAGATGTGCGCTGATTCATTTGTTTGCATTAGTTTTATTTGAAGTAACATGCTAGACGCTACTTGCCACGCCAGTTTGGTGTAGGTAAAGAAATCTTTTAATTTTTAATATATTATTGCAAGAGCAGAATAGTTCTTCATAATATATATACATATATAATATATAAAAGTTTAATTTTCTGAAATTATTTAATAAATATCTTTATTCTGGAGAAAAGCCAAATATTATTTTGTTTAAATAAAGTATATGTCCAACCAATGAAACAAACATTAATGAGGAGCTCCAAATCAAAACGCAGTTTTTAATAAAACAAAATATTGAGAATACCAATTATTACTTTACGTTTTTTACTTTTGAATTTTAGAAACTTTATAAATTGAAATATGTGTTATCTATATATTTATAATATAATATATTTTGATAAAAAAGAATTTGAACATAACTAATAAAACGCGGAGTAAAAATTGTAAGGTACTCTTAAAATTGTTATTTCTCAAAAACTGCGTTTTGATTTGGAGCTCCTCATTTGAATTTTTAATATAATTTAATTTATAAAAACATAAAAATAAACTCTTTGGAACATTAAGGCCCGGTTTTACAATGGGAACTTAAGCTATGGTTCAATTGAACTCTGCTGGTACTTGAACCCGCCCCTTAAAAATATATATATTGTGGTCACTTTTGGCATTTACTTAACACCATGTGTTTTTATAGGCAGGTTTAAATACTAGTAGATTTCAACTAAACAACAGCTTAGGCTACCATTGTTTAATTGGGCCTAAGTTGTAGTTTTTTTTTAAGTAGAAGGTCAAAATAGTCAATAGTTCTGGTTTTTAAAAAATGACGTTTGAAAATGTGCAAACTGCACGTGCACAATAAGTAGTTTAGTGGCTATTGTTGTCTGGATCTTTTCAAGCGCCTTTTTTATAATACTAAATAAGACTGGTTATGAATATATTGAAGGTTTAATATCAGGGTCCTAATTCTCGAGCATAAGAGAACGGACTCGATCACATCGCCAAAATGATCGTTCACTTCCCGGGCTGTTTCCTTTATAATCGCGCACACAGTCACGTGATGGGAGCAGTCGTTTGCGTTCAAGAATAAGTATTTAATCTTTTCGAGAGAACTTCGCCAACTTTTCTCATGAGAACGCTATTCCCCATTTTCAAGAATAAGGACCCAGCAGGAATGACTTATAGAAATCAAATTTTAAAAAATATGCAGGGTGTTTTTTTTTAAATACCATAGTTTATATCGCCTTTGGTTAAACCGGATGTAATATGCAGATGCTATTATATTAAAAATTGGCATCTCGTGACACAATATAACACCCTAAAATTTGAGAGTATATCCCAGGATAGGTATTACAAGAGGACCAATGGAACAAAAATTTTGGAATATTTAAATGTTTTTTTGGGAAAACTGGTTGCATGGTCCAAAACTAATAAATACAAAATTTTACTCCAGGGCGAGTTATAACTAAAAATATGAAAAATGCCAAGAAGCTTACTGCTTTTATTTAGAAAATAAAATTAAAATTGAATAAGCAAATATTGTAGAGAATTGAATTTTATGTCAAAATTTTAAGTTAAAGCATAAGAGATAAAAAAATGTAATTGTCATTTTTTTGCATTACGGAATACAACCTAAATAATGGGCAGGAGGAAGCAAACATTATAAGAAAATTTATTCATTTTAAATATTTTTTCAAAATTCGCTTTTTTAAGCCAAGCATTTCAAAACCTGCATAATGTAAAAAATTGCAAAAATATTTTTTTTACTTAAATTCTTAAACTTTATATTTTGACATAAAATAAAATTCTCTACAACATTTACTTATAAAATTTTGTCCTATTTTTAAAAATAAAGGTACTTTACTCTTGGTCATTTTTCATATTTTTAGTTTTAACGCCCCTGTATATTATCAATCGGATCAGTTTTGAACCATGCAACTAGTTTCCCAAAAGGACGTTTAAAAATTCCAAATTTTTTGGTCCATTTGTCCTATTGTAACACCTATCCTGGGGCACACTGTATATACGTTTTTAATTAATGAAATAAAATGCTTGATAGTAATTTCGTTTTTACCCGGTATATCACTTTTTTATTATTTTTTATTTACATGGTAGTTTAATTTATTTTATGAGTACTCTAAGATTTAAAATGTTTATTACTGCCATTAATATACTTAGATCCATACCAATTTTATACTATACAGGGTGTTTCGTACCTAAAGTGCGAAAATTTAAATAGAGATTTCTTATGTCGTTTTATGAAACAAACTTTCTATAAACATAAAGCCGGCTTGAAGTTCGCGACTCGACGACCGTACACACGACATGTTGTATTTACTGGTATCAGAAATTTACCGCAAATATGGCGACACACGATTTTGATGTACAACACAGTAAAGAAGCGACCGCAAGTGCCCGTGTATAGCGACTTGAAGCGTCCACCGGTGGCGACCACAAGTGGCTATGTTTGCGACCGGCCTATTCGAAGAAAATACAAAAGACTAAAAAGTTGCATATTTAATTGCTGAATCAGAAAAAATACCAGAACTACGAAAAATGGCAATGGCTTAATTTATTTTACCGTAATTGGTAATGTACAGGGCGAGTTATAATTAAAAATATGAAAAATGACCTAAAGTAAAGTACTTTTATATTCTAAAAATAGAATACATTTTTATAGGTAAATGTTGTAAAGAATTATATTTTATGTCAAAATATGTTAAAACATTAAAACAAAATAAAGAAGTTGTTGGATTTTTATACATTACACATTAAAACTTAATTATTGGGCAAAAAGAAGCAAAATATTATTTTTCCTTTAATGCTTTAACTTCAAATTTTAACATAAAATTTAATACTCTACAAAATTTACTTATAAAATTTTGTTCAACTTTAAAAATTGAAGTATCGTACTTTAGGCTATTTTTCATGTTTTTAGTTATAACTCGCCCTGTATATTACCAATCGGAGTAATATTTCATATTTCTTAGTTTTGGACCATGCGACTAGTTTCCTTAAAATACTGATTTAAAATTAAACAATATTTGGTCCATTTGTCCCTTTTGTAACACCTATCCTGGGACACACTGTTAAGGAATCACCCTTTAAACTTTCATACCGTTGTTAGGAAACACCCTGTATATAGCGTGATTAACGGGTAATTATTTTTTAGTTATATAAAACGAATGGATTCCTCCATCGGATAGAAGTGACATTTCACAGTTGCTTGCGTTATGAAAACCAAGAACTTCAAGAGCGAGCTAGAAAATTGATTCCAGTTGTTAGTTTAGAAAAATATGCTCAAAAACATCTAAGAGCTTTACAAGAACACGTAAAAAAAGTATGGTTTATTATTTTTTAATTTGGGTGGTAATTTGTCGGCAGTATCACTAGGTGGGCTATCTCATTTTTTTTTCATTTTTAAAGAATTGATTTAAATAGTTGTTAAAAAGCAACATTTTTCAAGTTCTAAAATCAACTTATATCAATTTTTGTGGTACTAACGACAAACTATGCACCCTTAGTTCAGATGCATACAAGTAATCTCAAATGTATGGAAATGGCTAAATATTTTAAAAATTAAGAGTAATTAAATTAAGTTAGTTAGATTTTTAATATAAAAACTTAAAGTTGCTGAATGTACAGTCTATTATCTGCAAAAGATTTAAAAAAACTTCTTTAAACGTTTTAAAAAACATACCTTCAGGTCATATTTCACACCTTCAATTTACACCACAAATAAAAATTTAAATTACATTATTTTTACTTTTTAGATAAGTTAGAAGATCCTGATCTAACCGTACAGGATATGTTAATCTTGGCACTTCTTAATTGGTTTAAAGAAGATTTTTTTACTTGGGTAGATTCCCCTGAGTGTCTAAATTGTAATGGCAAAACTCATTTTATAGAAATGGCTAAAGATAAAAAACTCCATATTTATACAGACAGAGTGGAGGTTGGTATTTATGTTGATTATGGAAGGAATAAATTATTATTTATTTATTCACATTTTTTATAAGCTTTATCATGAATTTATACAGGGTGCCCGGAATGGTCTTATTGTAAATGATAGGTAAGATAGAGTGAGCCAAAATATTGTAATTATTTCATATGACAAGAAAATCAAAAGAAAATCAAAAAATATATATTTTTAATTTTTGCAAAGGCATGGAAAAGAGATGATCCAAGGCGACCGACCAGTTTACGTATTGGGGGAGGTTTGAATGCTGGCGTTCTCTGTATAATCTGCAGGACTTTAACACATAAAAATTTAGATTTTTTTGGTTAGTTTGTCTAGTTGTATTGTGGCAACCGTTCAAAAGTTATAAATGAAATTCATTTTTTTATTCTAACTTTGAAGGTCAATAACTCCCTAAGAAAGCGCGATAGAACTTTTTTTTGAAGTACTAACATTATTTTGGGTCATTCTATAACCTCTATAATTTTTGACCTCACCTTTCCGGACATCCTGTATATTAATTTATTTTGTACAATAAAAAAATGAAACGTACTTTAAATTTATAACTTGACACACAGAACATTAAATGCATTGTCTTCTAAAAATGTGTGTCATTTTTTAGAAAAAAGATATTGATATGAACTAAAAAAGAAATGTAAAGAAATGAGGGAGTTTTGAAATAAATTACACTGGAAAAAAATTGTGACGTACAATTACTCCACAAGGTGTGCAAAAAAACAGGTCTGAATGCAATATTTGATTCTTCCCTTGGTAACACCAAATCCATTAGAAATTTTGTAATCCCGGTATTAGATATTAAGCTCGATGAAATGAGCTTCAACTAGGTTAAAATATAATCAAAATGGGACAAAAAAACAAGAAAAATTTAATTTAATGAATTTTATTGAATAAATAGGAACAACATTTTGTTTGTCCGGTTTTTTTGCTTGGAGTGTATTATGCGTTAGCTATTTCGCTATCAAGTGTTGTTGATAGTGTCAAACATATATTATTTAAATTACGCTAAACAACATTTTATTCTTAGCTTCATAAGTGTGAAACTTGCCACCAAACCACAACATTCCCAAGATACAATGACTTAAATATTTTATTAGAAACAAGAAAAGGCAGGTGTGGAGAGTGGGCAAATACATTTACCTTATTATGTCGAGCAATGGGTTGGGATGCAAGATTTGTAATGGATGAAACTGATCATGTTTGGACTGAAGTAAGTTTTTCTAACGTTTTTTTATGTATATGTAATTTTTTACAAATTGGAAAAAAACGATAATTCGTTGACAAAAGTACCAACTTTGCAATTTGGTTCTGGTTAGTTGTTAGTAAAATAATTGAAATTCATAATGTACTCAAGAACTTTATCGTTGTGGAATTCTCTCTTTTGATATTAATTTTTGATTCATTTGAGTTTGAACTATATTATTTTTAACTTGAGTATCCAAATTTATATAAGAACTTGATTAGAAAAGGATTAAGTTTTTATAAGTTGTGGTAAAGCTTGGCTTATAAAGACAAATTTTAACTGTAGTTTCGCCACACCTTTTAGAACGTCATTTTTGGAAAATCCCGATTATTGCGTGTATAGACGGTGTCCGGAAAGCTCTTGTCGTAAATGAAAGTTAGTCTGTTAGTCCTTCATATAAAAAAATCTATCGCATTTCTTTTGCCACTTATTAACCCCCAAAGTTGGAATAGAAAAAGTATTTCATTTGTACTTTTTGAACGTTTGCAACAGTATAAGAGTGATATTTAGGTAACTAAATTAACTCCTTCTATGCTTATTTCTAAGGTAAAAGGTCGTTCAGTAAGTCGGGTTAGTTTGTATGAAGTAGTGTGGTTGCCAAAATATCATAAATATTGTTGGATCCGCTCAAAAGTTACACCATTTTTTGATAAGTTACAAATGTTAAGTATTTAAATACAGTGCATTTTTTTAATGTCCCCCTCCTTTTATTTTTTAAACGAATCCATTTAAAAAGTAAAACTTTGGGATATGAAATTGATGCATAAATACTATATTTTAGAGTAAAATTGACAGATGAAAATTTCAAGATGGTGGCTGGGCACCATCTTGGAATAAAAAGTTGAATGGAAAGGGGGTCTTGTGGCACATCATTTTTAAGCTCCCGACTAGTACTTTATAACCCTAGAATATAAAGTCAATATTTTCATCTAATACAAAATGGCGATACTCAAAAATTATCCAAATACCTGGTGTGGGTGGCCACATTTCCGAAACTAATAAATTTAGATGTAGCTAATATGTGTGTTTTTCTTAAAGCTTTTTAAAATACCTTTTTAATGGTAATACTTGTGATAGTATACAGAGTAGAAAAAAGTAGATATATCTTTTTTATAAAGCACCCTGTATATTATATTACCATTAAAAAGATCTTTAAATGAGATTTAAGAAAATACCTAATTTAGTACATCTAACTTTATTAGTTTTGGAAATATGGGCGTCCAAACCGGGTATTTGGGTAAATTTTAAAGTATCGCCATTTTGTATTAGGTGAAGTTATTAACTTAATATTTTTTATTTTTTTTATTTTAAAGTACTCCTAAGGACTTTTAAAATGATGTGATGGCGCCCAGACGCAATCTTGAAATTTTTATCTGTCAATTTTACTCTAAAATATAGTATTATTAATTTTGTATCCCAAAATTACTCTTTTAAAGTAACCCGTTAAATAAATAAAAGAAGGGGGGACATTAAAAAATGCACTGTATATTAAAAATAAAAACAAAATATTTTATTTTTATTTTATGCTACAAACGCCCTTGAGCTCACCAAGAGCGGCCTGCCATACCAAAATTTTGCAATATTTTTATAACTTTTAGGTTTATTCAATTGGTCAAAGAAGATGGCTACATTGTGATCCTTGTGAAAATGTTTGTGATAAACCGCTTTTATATGAGTCAGGTTGGAAAAAAAGTATCCTATGTTATCGCTTACTCGGGCGATGAAGTGCAGGATGTGACGTGGAGGTATACTAGTAATCATAAAGAAGTGTTGAAAAGAAGGAAATACTGTAGTGAACAAGAACTAATCAACGCTTTAGTTACCCTTAGAAAAAATAGACAAGAAAATTATTCAAAACCTAGGAAGATTTACCTGACGAAGAGATTAGCATTCGAACTGGTTGAATTAATGATGGAAAAGTATGTATTATAGTTTAATATAGTCTGTGACTACATGTAACATATAGGCTTGTGTGACGTGTACATCCATTCACAATGGCTGCTTTATGCAAATACAAAATAAAGATTATTATTGGCATTATACAGGGTGTCAAGTTCAAAAAATATTTTAATTTTTTTTCGATACTATTTGATACGTTTGCAATATTGTCATGAAACTCGGTACCTGAGGGTTTTCTGACATGAGCTATTCATATGCGATATTAAACGGAATAAAACATAGGATTCTCCAATGCTTTTTATCAAAAAGGTGTACTTTGTAAGAATCTCTCTGAGCTACCGTTTTTAAGATATTCTTAAGTTATTTAGTGCAACCCCAAAATGCCTTTGAAAATAGCATATTAACCATAACTACAACTGCCTCATCATAAACGAATGAATTATTGTATTTATCATATACTTTTTGGTTGCACTAAACCACTTAATGCAAATATCTTGAAAACGGCGGCTTAGAGCTATTTTTGTAAAAATAGCTCACCTTGTTTTGTGTAGAAAGTATAGGAGAATTTACTGGTTAACTTAAATGACACATACATAGTAGCACAAAAAGTTAGGACGGTTTAAAGAAATTTAAAGTAGTGTAGGTGGTGCCATCAAGTTAACACCTAAAAATTAACAGCAGATATGAATAGCCCGCATGAAAAAACGCCTAGGTACCGAGTTTTATTCCAATATTCAAAATATTTTAAGTATTATCGAAATAATTTGAAAATATTTTTGAATTGTGACGTCTTGTTTCTCAGTTAATATTAACTTATGTACTAAGGTAAGTTTGGTTAAATCGCAATATTTTAACGTCGCAATTCTTCAGTTGAATTTTGGCCCATTACTTAGGGCCACCCTGTATATTACACAACCCCACAAAAAAAAGGTTGGTGGTCCGAAAGACTAGACCATCGTATCTTTGTTCTTGGGGTCGATGAATCCAAATCTGGGGTTGGTTTGACCCATAGATAACCTACATTTAGATCCGCACAAGCAGTTTTCGGATTTATACGAGCTCGCGCATTAAACAAATCGAGGGTGGACGAACATGCGCATTTAAAAGCCGTGGCAAAATACAAACACCGGCACCCCATGCCCTCCGTCCGCGGTCTGACTGTGACGCTCATTAGCTACCGTACTTTGAACGGAAAACCAGGACATCGACAGATTCTTTCCGAGAATGCGGATAGTCTCTTTGGCGCCAGGCGCGTTCACTCTCGATTTGCTTGGGCACAAACCCCTTTTTTGCCAATTAAATGTAACTGTTGTTTCGCGCAGGTAATAACATTGGCAATCCATCGAGATCAGCGGTTTGGCCCTATTAGGTCAGGCTCAAGGTCATTTTAAGGTCAATCACAGCCTAACAAGTAAAAAAGTTGAAGGTCCGAAAGACCAGACTATAGCATCCTTTTGTTTTTGAAGTCGCTGAATCCGAACCTGTGGTCGGTTTGACCCCATCAGGTCAGGGTCAAGGTCTTTTCAAGGTCAGATCATCAAAATTCATCGAAAATGGACCACAATCGTGGTATTTTTATGTTTTTGAAATCGCTAAATCCGAATCCGGGGTCAGTTTGATCTCATCAGGTCATGGTCAGGGTCATTTGAAATTATCAGTGGCTCTCTAATATATTAAGCATGTGAATATACATATAAACCTTCCTCTTAAATCACTCTACCTATTAAAAAAACTGCATCAACTGCAATAACTAGATTGCTCTCTGATTTATTTATTTATGGTAAAGAACAAATTTACTAAATAAATAAAAAAGAAAAATACCAAATTTAATTAATCATACAGATATGTTCAAGATGACAATATGCTTATTTTTATTTGTTTTTGTTATGTTATAAATGTATTAGATAATTTATTGTAGCTTTGGGATTTTAGAAAACCTAACGATGGTGAAACAAAAGGAAGACAGTCCGGCGATTCAGCTTGGAAATTAGCGCGTGAAGAAATTCATGAAGAGGTAGTTCCGTCGTCAAATTTTGTGTGGAATATTAACACTGACGAAGTCTTAAATACAGTGTCACTTAGTTATTCAACTGTTAAGGATAGTTACGAGTTTGCCGTGGACAACGAAATAAAAAGAAAATTCAAAAGCTGGGCTGTAGGATGTTTTGATTACAACAATATTTTGCGAAAGGAGGAGAAGGACTGGAAACAAGTGTATCTTGCTAGAACAGGTAAAACCATCAGCTACTAAATCAATAAATGTATTTTTACAGGTCTGTCATTTTAATGTAGTATCAAATATAATAGGAGGTGGCTTTAAATTAAGGAAGTAATTTTATACTTACTAAAAATTTTATAAATTACAGTTTTTGGTCCAGTAGCAGTGGAGTTAGAGATTGCAGCATATGAAAATCGTTTTAGAAAATTGACTTTAAGCATATTCATACATTTTCAAAACAGTCTTTAGATGATTTTAAACTTAAAAATAATAGTCAGCTGTATTGAATATAGGGTTCCAACAAATGGAATTTTTTTTTCGTGCAATTTGTCCGAAATATATATATCTAACAAAACTTAGTTCATGGTCTTAAACCTTTGACGAGTCTACCACGAATATTGATACCGCCATATATGGAAGCGGCGCCTTAACCCAGACTCTCAATGTCAAATGTTTCGGGTGTCGGTCTGAGCAAACGCGTTACTTTTTATGTCGGACAACTTCACCACCATGTTTTTTATGCAATTTTTAAACGTGCCAAAAATCGTAGGGGTAACAGTTACGAATCTCGCCCAGTCCGACACCCAAAACAAGTCAATGGTTCTGTGACATGTAAAAAGTAATTGTTTTTAATTATAATAAAATGAACCAAAAAACTTCCATAATTTGCTTTTCATAAACCTGCTTCCTCCAAATTTCTACACAACACAATTTTTCAGCTGTTAACGCATGTGTTCAAGGCGTTTGCGCCGAATTATGGAGTTCAATAAAATTTTGTTTTATTATTTTTATTGTTACAACTTTATTCTTAATGAATTTTCTTAATGACATTTTGCTTAAAAATAAAAATGAAGGTAGTTTATTTTTGGGAAAAATTATGTATTTTTAAGTTTTTGCTAACCCTGTATACGAAAATCAACATTTTCTCTTCGTAAATCATATTTTTTTACAAGCAAAAATTTTTATGAAAAATTACTTTTTTCGAAAAATAAATTTTTGTTCATTTGTGCTCTTGTAAACCTCATCCGCGGACAGTCTGTATATGATGAAACTGTGCATTTATATTCATAGAAATAGAGAGCTTCTGTTTTACTAAACTAAAAGTAGCCCTTAATTCTGCGAAATCCTTTTAGATTTTTATTTTTAACCGATTTTTTATTTATCATGACTTGTTTTTTTTTAGAAAATGATTTGCCTGGGCATATTTCATGGAAATTTAACTTTATAGGAAATTCTAAGAAGTTAGATACAATTAACATGCATTTTGGTTGTACAACTTATGAAAACGGACATATTAGCGTTAAGATTAGTAGTGACGATGTTTCTGAATCAATGCGAATTGGTATGTATAAATTATTTGTAAATGTTTCGATTTAAAAATGTATTTTGAGAAATCACTTTCTATAATCAATTTTGTTAATTGTCTTGTAAATTGGGGCAACTCCGATTT
The DNA here is from genome assembly GCA_014170235.1 of Listronotus bonariensis. Classification (NCBI taxonomy): domain Eukaryota; kingdom Metazoa; phylum Arthropoda; class Insecta; order Coleoptera; family Curculionidae; genus Listronotus; species Listronotus bonariensis. The sequence goes on along the minus strand of JACEGR010004009.1, from coordinate 20,999 downwards.
TGATAAAATTTGGTATACAGGGTATTTTTGGGGCACGGATCACGAGTCTAAAGAAATTTTCAGCGGATACGTTTTTGTTTCCTAGATATCCATCATCAAAAATAAAAATCGAACTAAACTTATTTTTATTGTATTCTTTTTTTTCACACAATACTGGTTTTAAACCTAAACTGGCACACAATATTTTATTAACACCTTTAAAACCCTGTTTTTTAAAATTTATTTTACACCTTTTTTATATTACGAATCTTTTACTCCTAACGCGGCAACTATTCATCCACATATTTATTCCCTTAACCTGCCACAGTCAATTAAAAAAAAACATGTTTTAAAAGGTTTTTGATGTTAAGTGAAATATTTTACGCCAATTTAGTGATATATGTATCAAGAATTTTGTGTACAGAAGAAGGAAGAAGGGAGATTTTAGTAAATTCAAATATGAGGTGTTTAAATAAAAATTTTTTTGATAATAGGTTACAAATTATTATAAATATACCTGTTTTGTTTGCTCAGAATACTTATTTTTTAGGTACAAAATTGTTTTCTTCTAAAGAGTTTGAAGGAAGAAAAAGTATTACCATCACAGCTACGCTATCTGGCGGCAAGGGTGACGTAGCTTGGCAACATGCCCAAATATTTAGACAACCATTTTCTAGTCAAGATGATCCATTTTGTATATATTTTATGTTTAATTAAATATGTTGAGATTTTAGCTCAAATGTTACAATTTTAGATTTAAAGGAGTACTAGACGAATTACCAATTTAATTAAAAAACATATTTTCCTATTTATAGTTAGTTTTACTTACTTAAAATAATATTTTATCCTACCTTTCCATAAATAAATATATTCCCATGATGTAGGACATAGTGCTTATATAAACTATTTTTATATACTGTTTATTTTTTAATTTTTAATATACCAATAACAAATTTTGTACGTAGGTATGTCACCAAAATATGTATTTTTTTACATATTCAGTTTTTTTCTGTTACTTCTGGTTTAAGCCGAAACGACATTTACTTTCCTATTTTAAATGGAACACCTGGTAGCATTTTACTTATTTGATTAAAAAATTACATTCTAAGTACAATGACATCACGTTTGTTACTTTTTGACATCTAACCTCTAAAAATTTTTAATTTTTACTCTTTGATCTAGGGTGCCAGGAATGAGATAAAATGGTAAACTTTGGATCAAGTAGTCATGGATAATGGATGTGTCAGTCTTTTTTTATAGTCTCTACAAACTTGCCTAAAGTTGCCAACATCGTATTTATGGTTATGTATTTTTTTAATAGATCCAGGGTGGCTGACTATAATAGCTTAAAAGGGTATTTTTATGAATAGTATATCACCAAAATCCTTATTAACTGATTTTTTCTGTCTAACACCTTTAAACAACCCGTAGCCGTTAGTATTGATAGAAAAGTAAAGTCCAACTTGTAGCCGGCAGTATTGATAGAAAAGTAAAGTAGCTTGGAAAAATTCAATAGGTATGTTATTGGTTATTACGTTAAAAGCTTTTTTACTTTAATTACCCATTGTATAAAGAAAACAGTATAAAGTACTGGTTGGTGCCCTATTGAAAAAAAAAATAGTTAATATGGATTTTTAACTAAAATAATCCATTTAAAAAAGTTACTTTTAACCATAAATACGATGTAGGCAACGTTAGACAAGTCTGTAGAGACTATGAATAACAAAAGACTGTCACATCTATTTTTCCGTGATAACTTGCTCCCAAATTTATCGCTTTATTGCTTTTGTTGCACATTAGATTAAAAATATCATATATTTCATAAAACATTCTCTTTCTCACTACAATTTGTTTTTCGTTTTTATGTAGCAAAAATTTTAAGCACCAAAAAAGAGGTCCTTACTTTCCCTATACACACATTTTATTGATTTTCTGCTTGAACATGTTTTCTTTCCTTCTTTCCGTATGCTAAGGATGGGGGTCCACATAACCATATGCATTAAAAACATAACAAACAAAAGACTTTTCCATACAAATTTCCCTTTTACTCATGCTATACGCCCATGGATGGGACGATGGGACGTCTTTGTGCTCGGAATGACATTTTTGTTCAAAGAAGTACAAATATAGGTACTACGATTCTCTGTAAACTCGTAATCAGCTTGTCCAGACCGATATTTCCAAAAAGTAATTCATATATTTAAATAAATATCACTCGTTAACTCCTAATAAAACTTTTTCTAGGCGTGAAAGAACTCCTAAAATACAGTCCTTTGGCTGTCTCCAACACTGTATTTTCGCTCAAAAATTAGGTTTACGAAGAAATTGTTGAAAGTACATACATTAAACAGTTAATACATTATAAAGAAATCTATTTAAATTATATTTTCGTAAAACAAGGTCTCACTACGAAGTTTATTAAATTTAGTACAGACCTGTAAAGTCCCCAGAATTTTTAAACAGTCCCCTGCCTGCATAATAGAAAAGAACTCACAAATGATTTTTTAGTGAAATAAAAACGCAAAAGTTTCGTGAAGTTGATATCCTTGCCGAATGCAATGTCTCTTGAAATTGGACATGGAATTTTGACAAATGCTAAAAGTACTTACCAGGACAGCATTTGTACGAGCTTATAGAGAATGCTCAGGTCCGGTTAAACTGAAGTGACAGGAACAAGTTACTACGTTTTTTTTTTTATCATTTGACATCCCCACGAAGGCATATGCCTAAATACCAGAGTACCGTGGGTGTCGGGTTATTAGATGTTTAACCCATCGTTCCCCCTGTTCCGGGTCAACGTTCTCCGCTAAGCAATGAAACATGCAGTTATGCATTTCATTGCACCTTTAGACAACGCGGTAGTGCCACCACGGTCTTATTTTTGAATAATCATTTCTACCTAAAAATAATCCTCCCTGCTGGGAATCGAACCGAATCTCCTGGCTCCACTGGGCCACGGGGGAGACAAAATGTGAAAGAAATGGCAAATATGAGTTATACCTATATACCAAATTGTATTTTAATTTCTTAAAAATAAAAAAATATATAGGGGTGAGCTAATTCGCAAGGGACACCCGGTAGGGGGGTGTTGAGTATTTCTTTTTATTAGAGGAATCTTTACGTAATTTGAGTATGGCTTTTATTTCTATGTATCAACGGCTTAAACGTGATAATGTGAAATAGGAGTCTAATAACAATTTGTATCTTTTTATTTGCAGCGCAAGGAACAGTAACAAAGAGGGTTTAGCTCCTTTCATTTTTGTGCATACCACCTATTATTTTATGGGTGAGGCTTATTTGTCGGATTTGCGATTAACTAAATGAGAAGCTCCAAATTAGTTTTGATAAAACTCAATTTTGAATACCCCCATAATTTTTCTCCTTCACGTTTTCTACTTTTTCCTTTTAAAAAGTTTTTTGATTAAAATATGTAATATTTATATATTTTTATATAATTTATTTTATTTCAAAAACTTTTTGAACATCAATAGGAAAACGCAGAATAAGCATTGTGAGATACTCTTAAAATTGTGATTTTTCAAAAACTGCGTTTGGATTTGGAGCTCCTCAAATGTTGCCTATCAATAAAATGGTAAAGTCAAAACTACATACAGTGTGTCCCAGGATAGGTGTTACAAGAGGACAAATTGACCAAAAATTTTGGAATTTTGGTCATGGTTTAAAACTAATGAATACAAAATTTTAGTTTAATTTGTATTATGCATGGCGAGTTACAACTAAAATTATAAAAAAGTGATTGATGTATTTGAAAGTAGAACAAAATTGTATAAGTAAATGTTGTAGGGATTTGAATTTTATGTTAAGTTTAACACTTTAACTGCCATGTGTACCATATATGGAAACATTCGATTTTAATCGTACGCCATGTGTACCTGTAAGGGACACAAGCTTTATGAACTTGTAGGCCCTGCAGCCGAAAGCCGTGCCGGGCCCCGGTACAAGTAAAAGTTACGGGCCCCCTTAACAAAAAAGGGTCCTCACCTACTATTGCATTACTTTAAATCATTTAAAAGAACCCTAAGAAAAGTTAAAGAGAAAAAAAAGGACCTCACCTCCTGCATTGTAATATTATTTGCATTTATTTTAACAATTGGCCTAAAAAAGTTAAAATGCAACAAAAAAAAGGTCCTCACTTATAACTAGCATTCTTATGTTCTTTCCATTGCTCGATTTACGTTTTTCATCCCGCGTTAAAGTGTTAAGCATTGGATTAAAAAAATGTAATTTTTAATTTTTACTTTTCGCATTACAGTGAAATAATGGGCAATTAAATTAAAAGTACCAAAAAAAAATTAAAACAAGTAAAAAGATAACTAAAAATCGACGTTTCGGTGGCAAGTCTGCCAAGATAAATTGAATAAAAATAATAAAATTAAATATTAACTACTATTTATATTTTAAATTTTTCTTTTTTTAAGATATTCTGAAAACTCTTTGACATTAAATGTCAAATATGGTTTTTTTTATTTAAAACAATTAAAAGTTATTATTTAATTTTATTATTTTTATTAAATTTATCTTGACATCGGTGGCAGACTTTCCGCCGAAACGTCGATTTTTAGTTATCTTTTTATTTGTTTTAAATGTTTTTTGTTTTTTGGTACTTTTAATTTAATTTTTGGCGTGTACCCAAATAATTACCATCCATTAAATGAATCCGCCGAACTACAAAACATATCTTTAATTTTACAATTTTGTCCTTAATTTAAAAATAAAGGTACATTGGTCATTTTTCATATTTATTGTTATAACTCGCCCTGTATACGAGTATTGCCAACCGGAGTAAAATTTTGTAATTATTAGTTTTGGACCATGCAACCAGTTTTCCCAAAAGGACGTTTAAAAATTCCTAAATGTTTGATCTATTTGTCCTCTTGTAACACCTACCCTGAGACACACTTTATGTGTGGCGGCGAGTACGTGGGTGCACGAGGGCCAATGCACCCAAAGAGGGAAAATATGTGGGTGCAATGCACCCATATGATAAAACATTTTTAACATTTTTGTCGTCCGTCAAAAGTCTTGTGGTTTTTTTTTTTGCTTTTCAAGTAAGTTAAGTTTTTCTAAGGGCAGAATAGGATATGTTTTTTTTGTAAGTTTAAGGAAGTAATGTGATGACTTTCTTTTTCTCTTTAAAATTTTTTGGCACCTGCATCCATATGAAAACTCAAAACCCTCCCTTTACTGTATAACGTATTGTTTTTGTGTTCTGATAAGAGTATCATGTTTTTTGTTGGCCTAGTAAAAAATACAAATCAGTAATAGGATTTTATTTAAACAGTCATGACAAACGCGAAGATGCATGCTGCACTAGTTGTACTTTAAAAATATTTTATTAATTTTACTACCTAAGGAATAAAATGTGGTTTTCGCGCCAAAAAATATATTTATTTTACATCAACTTGAAATTATAAACATATTTCTTAACCAGAACTGGCAAACTAGCTTTTTTACATTTTTTTCTTGTAAATATAAGAATAAGGCATAAAAATTTATTTAAATTGAACTACATTTATTTAAGAATTAACTAAGACCGTTTTGTAAAGCAGACAACGAACTGTTTCGATACAAATGAATTAGTCTTTTTGCTTCTCTGTAACCAGATTCAATGGCACCATGGACAGTAGAGAAGTAGTGTGGATGGGTTGCTTCTCCAGCAAACAAGACTGTTGGATGGTGGTTATTATTAAATAAAGGTTCAGCCAAATGATCTGGAAATCTGGTTCCTCCATTTGCATGTCCTTTGACAGATTCATATGAATATGTTCCCCGGAAATGTGGATTTGAATACCATTTAGTCCTAAAATTTTATTTTTATTTAGTTATTTACAAACTCAACAGATTACAAATTTAATTATAGAGTAGCAAGAAACAATTTTACAAGCTATATAGGCTGTCCAGTAAGTCAACCGACAAACTTTTTAAGGTGTGATTGAACTTTTCTTTTTACAAGCTTTTTAAAAATATATAACACTATAGGTTTATTTTTATAAACAACGACAAAATTCCCAACATTCATATTTCATATCCAACATTGGCAGTAAGCCATGCAAAACGAGTCAGTTACCAGTATTTTTTCTTGACTTAATTTTTTGCTTTGTAAAATAAATTTAGGTAGACCTTTTTTGAGCAAAATATTCAATTCGTACTTGAATGGTTTTTATTAAATAATTTTATAATTTATTTTTAGCTCATTCTATTTTGTTCTTTTTTTTATTTAAAATACACCCATTAGTCTATTATATTTACTGACATTTTCAATCAATGAAACTCATTATATTTTTGTTAAAATTATGGTTTTAACTTTCTAACCCAAAGCAATACATTTTTTATGTTATGTTTTTCTGAATCAAGAAGAAACTAAATATATTTTTTAATATTTACAAATTAATAATTTTGCGCGTGCTAAATAGACAATTTAAAAAAACTGTTACCTGATATGTATGCATGGCCTACTACAAAATTTGAAATGTGAATTATGAATATTGGGAATTTCGTCGTTGTTTTTAAAAATAAACCCAGTGTTATATATTTGTCAAAAGCTTGTAAAAGGCAAATATTGCAAATTTTTTGACCAATATGTGTGGTGTTCCTTTTAAAAAAGAGTCATCATTGGTCAATATTTTTAAACAAAAATCTTTTTAAAAATTCTGACTACGCCACTGCATTTAACTAAGCAAGTTATATAAGAATCCGTTTATACTTTTTTGATAGGTTACCAACTAAGATACGAAGGGTACCTGAAAATGAGAAATTTTTACAATCGCCCTGTAACTCAGAAACTAAGATTACTGTGATAGCTTTGTTTATGGCATCTAGTAGCTCAGGTTCGCGAAAACCTCAAGGGTCTGTCTCTAATAACAACTGAGATACCCCGCTGTTGCAACCAAAATGGGACACCCTGTACTACATAAAATATAAATAAATATAAAATTATATTTTTACTACGGAATTTTTGAAGTAATTTTATTTTTGTTGAGCATACTTACCTTATCATTTCAACTGGCATCGTAACATTATAATGTGTTGCTAAAAATTTATTTATTAAGTATTTTTGTCCTTCTAATATCTGTTCGTCCGAAAGTGTTTCCATTAATGGAATATAACTACCAGCATACCATACAATTGTGACATTCGGGTTATTTTCTGCTTGTGCTATGCCTGATACGGTAATAAGCCATTCTAGGTTTTTCTAAAAAATATGTATTTTCTTAAACAGGGTGGGGCGAAAGTCTGACGTTCATTTACTCGTTATTTATAAAAAAAATTAATTTCTTTTTTCGTAAGTATACAGCGCGTTTCACGGGAAACTGCTGCGATCAATTTTTCGAAAATTAATCACTAAAAAATTTTGAAAAATGATTTTCCTATTTTAAATGGAACACCCTAAACAGTGTATTTCTTTAATTCTTCCACCTCTTTTACTTTTTAAAAAGTTTAATTTTAAAAAGTAAAATTTTGGAATTGAAATTTGAAAAAATTTACTTTTGTTATAATGTTTAACTATTATTTTTGACCACCCTGATTATATTAAAAATACAGTCGATTAAAAAGTTCTTTCTTTACAAGGAACCCAACTCTAATTTATATTAAAGACTTTTGTTTAGAAAAAAATGATAGTTATTTAATGGCTTGCCAACTTTATTTTTAAGATAAATTTTAAAATAAATAAAAAACGGTTGAACGTAGGTATAGAACATTTATACATAAAATATGTTAAGAATTTTACGCAGAATCTATAAACGTAAATAATATATATATGGTGTTCTATTTGAAATAAATAATAAAGTTGCCATTAACTTCCGGTATAACCGGAAGTGACAGAACTGTCAAAATATTTTAGTCGTAGGGAAAACCCGGGTAAAGTGAACACCCCGGGCAAAGTGAAAAGTCCCTACTATGCCCAAACTAATCGTTTGACATCAACCGCGTGGTCACAGAAACATTTGGCCATTATGCCTCAATGAGCGGCAAACACTTAAGCGAGAAACCGAGTCGCGCAGTGTTTGGACGACGGTAAATTGTATTTTCGATAAATAATTTTCAATATTTCAAGGCAATTGCTTTGATGATATTTTCTATATTATTTGTTTGCCACTCTTGGGCATATTATAGTTCTATTGTATGTAAAAGTAGCTTCCTATAATATACTTATCATTAAATTCAAAATCAATAGTTTTGGCAGAATTTGGCCTTGCATCAAAACTGGCAGTATTGGGCAAAGTGAATAGGGCAAAGTGGCTATGATATCCACTTTACCTGGGTTTGAGATTATTTAGTTGCAGATTATAAATAATTTTGTTGAAGATGTGAATAAATACAAAAACAAAACTAATGAAGGCCATTAATTTTTGTAAATCTGGAGAGTCAGTGAAGGGTATTGATAAAAAGGATAAGTTGGCTTATTCGACTTTATACAGACTATATAGAAAATTTGGCAGATTCCGTACCGTTTTCAATGAAGATTAAGGGACGAAGCTAAACGTCCATCTTAAAATCGTTGACACCTACATATCAAAGAAGAGCAAAAGCAAAAGTTTGAAAAAATAAGGTAAGAAACATTACTAAAAAACTAAATGTAGAATCAAAAAACGTTCCTATTCTAAATGATTAAGAAGATTAACAACCAAAAAATGTTTTGAAGATGTTAAATGATTCCTTGCGGTAAAATATATACTAAGGAAGATAATCCAATTGAAGATTGGATTCGACGTCGTACATGTCTAACATGGTGCCATGAGCAATGCTCCGCTTTCGAAGGCAATGAAGACTATACCTATCTGTGATAACTGCCATTCTTAATTTTTTAGATATATTACCTTAAAACGCAAATTTAAGTGTTTTTAACTTTTTAAGTTTTGTTACAAAATATAATTTTTTGATTTTTGTAATTAGAAGGTGGTTATTTACTTTACCCGCGCACCATATCCACTTTACCCGGGAGTTTGGGCAAAATGAATAATATGACACGACTTTGAATTTCATTTTTAGTTACTTTTTGTTTTACTTGTGAACTTAAATGAGTACAAAATATGTAGACGCAAATAATAAAGACTGATTTGTAGTATTTATTTTGTTGCTATCTCTTACACCTTTCTTGATAAAGTTCGAAACATCATAAGGTATTCACTTTGCCAGGACTTCCCCTATGTCCTCCGCTAACTTTATACGATATCAAATTTTCAAAAAATTGAAAGCCTACTTCTCAGAAAAACGATCGTAGCAGTTCCCCGCGGGACACCCTTTATAGCCTGGGATAAACGTCACATTTTAAAAATATTTTTAATAAATTCCTTTTTAAATTACAATACTTTTTGTTATAGGTTATTTGGAGTTAAATCTTTAAATTTTGAAAGTAATCTATAAAGTGTTAAAAAAAAGGTAATTTTCTAGAAATTTGCGGCAACTCCGATTTTAACGAAATTTGGTATACTGGGGTTTTTGGGGCGCTGATCACGAATCTGAAAGATTTTTTGGCGGAACCGTTTCGTTCTTGAGATATTCATCATCAGACTTGAAATTTAAACTAATCCTATTTTTACAATATTCCCCTTTTTTTTGCACACATTTCTTGATTTAAAGCTAAAGTGGCACACAATATTTGATTTTCACCTTTTAAAACCCCGTTTTTTACGTATTTTACCTTATTTTTGCATTAAATTGCATAGCTATACTTTGAATCATTTCAATCCCAGTGTGCCATGAAGCCCTATGTGTATGTATGGTTACCGCATTATCAAAGAAAAGCCACACAATTAAATGCAAAAATAATGTAAAAAACGTAAGAAAACGGAATTTTTAAAGGTGAAAACCAAATATTTTGTGACACTTTAGCTTTAAATCAAGAATTGTGTGCAAAGTTCAAATTTGAATTTTCATGATGAATATCTTGAGAACGAAACGTTTCCGCCAAAAAAATCTTTCAGATTCGTGATCAGCGACCCAAAAACCCCGTATACCAAATTTCGTTAAAATCGGAGTTGCCGCAGGTTTCTAGAAAATTACCAAAATTAGTGTTTTTAGTTTATAGAATTGTATAAAGTTTTAGGACCTTTTAATTTAGTCTGATAATTTATTTGGATAATTTACCTTAGATTTTCCAAGTTCTTTTATCAGTTTCGAAGGTTTCCGAAAACGCCCGAATATTCCATTGAGAACTTTTATGCCATCCTGTACTATGGAATTTTTCCGATATTTCTCCAAAATTCTAGATCATTCTTTATTCTTCCACCACACTATAAAAGGGCGACCGAAACCTCTGATTTAGTTGGTATAGATTCGACTTTACTTCGAGACATTGACAAGTGAAGATTTTGTCGTTGTTGTAACCATAGTTACGTTCCATTGTTAATAAAGGTATAAAAACGAAGACACGTGTTTTTATACGAGGTGATACGGAACAATATCATATTTATACATTTTATAATAAAATATAATTTGATTATACACAAGGCCGTATTAACTGTTTGAGGCGCCCTAGGTTAGAATTTCCGGAACGCCTATTTTCCACCCAAAAAATTTTTGAAGAGCAAAAAGAAAGGTCCTCCCTTCCTCCCTAGCGCCTATTTTAAGTGCCAGGCGCCTTACTGCTTTACTTTACCACCCGAAATAAAATTTGATTACCAAAAAAAAGGCCTCCTTTTCGCGCCTAGACAAATTAGTCACCAAAAACTTTTTAAAAAAATTAAAACCTTTTATTTTTGGGGGCGTCCATAATAGTTTAAGATACGAATAGGAAGCGACCTTCGCCCATCTGTTTATCGGATAAAAAGTGTTTTATAGTAAAGATAGTATTTAAACAAAGGTATTGCCATAGGGTTGTCTAAAAAATTAGGTCAAGGCTGTGACCAATTAAAAAAAGTTAGTTTTAAAATTGTATACACTGTATATCAGGGGTGGCCAACTTGTTTAGGCCCAAAATCGACTTTTCAGTGACGAAACCCAGTGCGATCCACACCAATTTCATATTTCAGCGATTGAAAAGTTATTTGCCCCCCTTAAAGAAAAATTATTTTTAAGTTTAAAATTTTTTAAGAGCAAAAAGAAAAGGTCCTCATCCCGACATTCTATAGTACTTTTAAAGAGCAAAAAAGGTCCCTACCTCATTTTTTCAAAACCACAATCATTCGTAACTACCGCCCGCCCTTTTTCCGACTTTCCGCCTTTCATTTTCACATTTTTCGCCCCTGCAGCGTTGCACCCTGGTGCACCACCCGGTAAGCACGGCCCTGGTTTTAGGTATTTAAATTTTTGACCTTACTACGATCGACTGGACTAATAGTCGCGATCGACCGGTTGATCGCGATCGACGGGTTGGCCAACCCTGTCTAGGTATTTATATTTTTGACCTTGCTACGATCGACTCGACTTATAGTCGCGATCGACCAGTCGATCACGATCGACCGGTTGGCCACCCCTGCTGTATATTGTCAATTTTAATTTTTTTATTGTCCATATATGTAATATAATATATTAGTACATTTTGTTCCTTAGATTTTATACATAAAGCTGTGGTAAATTGTTAAGTTTAATATTTAAAAAAAATTTTTTGGTGCATTCTGTATTATTTAAAAATATATATTTTAATAACTAGCATACATACGTATTTTAAAGTATAGGGGTTGCGATTTTACAAGGTGTCAAAAATTTTAAGGTTATTTTTTTAATTAAATATGGTCTTGACCTAATTTTTTTAGGCAGCCCTAATATATGGCCGATACCTTTGTTTAAATACTATCATTATTATCAGTTTTTATCCGGTAAACAGCTGTGTGAAGGTCGCCTCCTATTCGGATCTTGTACTATAAATTACGCAAGACATTTAGAGGGAGGAGGGGGTCGAGGTGAATCTCAAAAAAATGTTATGGGGGATGGGGGGGGTTGATTTGTACAAATATCACGTTATTTTTGACCAGCTAAAAACAGGACAAATTAACGAATTTTGGGACAGGTCCCCCAAGGAAAATGTGACGCAGTGTTCCTTTTTGGGGGAAGGACTTTTTTCTCTTCAAAATTATTTTTGTTTGATAAGTGGTGCCTTTTTGCGTCCCCATAAATCTCACGTGAGATTTGGGTATGAAGAGGGTTGCAGAAAATCGCATCAAATCTTACCAGGGGGAGGGTGGTGAATTTAAGTAAATGGTTTATTTTATATTATCAAGAAAGCATAAAAAGCTTTTTAGCACATGTTGTCTAGTCTATACAAAATATAATTTTCCAATGAAAAAAAACATCAGAGATCTTTACAAAAATTATCTAAATTATTTTAAACTTCCAACCGTATTTTAAATGCTTTACCTATAATATAACCCATACCAGATAACTTTTGTTTGTAAAAAATAATTTTTTTAAACGTTATAGCAACTCTGACTAATATGACTACTTCATGTTGGGTGTTTCTGCTATCATAATTTACGTCAAAACTAATATTTTATTGAAAAAGGTATAGGTGAACCCTAAGGAAATGTTTATGTATTAGAAGGCCTGAAGCAATGATCAGAAAAAATACAGGGTGCAGTGTTAAAAATAATATTTTCTTGAAAAAAAAATTTAAAAAACTATTTGACCTAAAAATAGGGCAACCTTAAAGATATGTATAGGTATCAGAAGACCTGAAGCAATAATTAAAAAATACAGGGTGTTCTATTTAAAATTAGAAAGTTTTGGAGGTTTTAATTTTATTACTGTTGGATAGGAGCATATGAACAATGTCCTGAATTTGCTACTTTCCAAAAGAAACTAGAAAACAGGGTTTGCGTTAGCTATTATATTCTTTGACAGGGTGATCCATTTAAAAAACAACTTTATATCGCCATGCTTTTGTGAGCAACCAAACCAAACATCAAAATTCCTTTAAAATATGAAGTTTATACCAAGCTGTATACCTACAAAAAAGAAATTAAAAACGTTTTATAGAAAACGATTATATGCGCTTTGTTAGACTTCTGACTTACCCTGTATAAAGTTAAGTAAACACCTTGTGCTAGCTCGTTGCTATTAATTGAGTTTTAATGTTTTAAACACACACACACACACACACACCCAACATGTTGTCTCGCTTTAGGTGTCTCTTTTTCACACATTAGTGAAAATTGGTTATGGAAATTTTGAACTAGCACACTATGCGTCCAGCCAATCTTAGCCAGATTAGCTACGTCAGGCCCCCTAGGCAGGAGCTCCTGGACCCCCCACCAAGTGTTGCAAGGCCCCCAGAAAAAATGTACCTATATGGGATATGTTTGTGTACATATAAAGTTTAAGCGGTGCCCAGGCCCCTCCAAGGGTGTTGACAGTCAGGGGACTGTCAACACCCTTGAAGGGCCCCCTTGGCCTTCTCCAGGTTTAATGGCTAGTTACTTTTTTTATTGCGCGGGACCCCCATTTGGTTGTAAAGGACCCTCATCCAATTTGGGGTATCTAGGGAGTTGCTCACTTTGCCTATTGGATAATCCGGCCTTGCACCCAATTTATTGCTCTTTCAAAAAATCGTTTGCTATAATTGAAAACCAGAATCCTTTTTACATCCAATATACAAATGTTATTATCGTGGAAATTTATTTTCTTACAAACAGGGATTACTTTTTTTCGTTGAGTTAATAATAAAACAAAAGTTTACCAAATACACACTATTTAATTTTTTGTCTTACCTCTTTGAGCTCTTGCTTGTCCTTAGCTGTCCAAAGAAAAGGCCAGTTTAAGTCCTCCTTCCACCATCGGTCTGCAAACCGCAGAATTACTTTCATAATAGCACCAAAACCAATATTGTTTATTGCATCAATTTTTTCCTGTGGCAGTGATGGATTAAATAAAGTTTTAAATTGTGCTTTTAATACACCTACTGATGGAGTAACAATAACATGATCAGCAGTATATGAACTTCCATCTGTAGTGATTACATTCACCTTTGCGTCATTTTGCCAATTTGAAATGTTGGCAACTTCCTTTTGAAGAAAAATTTTATCATCTATGGGTAACTGATTTTCAGTATTTGGATACTTTTGCATCATAATTTCCAATATAGTTTTGTATCCAAGACCGTTCCAGTGTAAACCAAGGTCTCCTTTACATGTTTTGTAGTTTGTTACAAATTTTAGGTCATTTAAATCAAATGGACTATCCAGAGCACTTAAATGACTTTTTGCAAAGTCGGCCGTTGATTCAGTAAGTATTTCTTTTTCTTTGGAATCTTGAGCAGTAGCAGCAAAGTTCTGTATACTAGATTTTAGAAGAATGTATTATCAAAAATGGAAATTATAATAATATAATTTTATTATTTTGCCCAAAGATTGTATGTTATAAAAACAACAATAATTTTTATATTTAATGAAAGGTATATGCCAATATGTGGTCAAAATTAAGAGAGAAGAGAAAAGTAACCTTATTTTTCATAATATTGAAAAATTTCATAAAGAAAATATGTTAAGGATTAAAAATAACATTTAAATAGGCAAACTTATTTATGTTTATAAAAAAAAAACTGTATTTATCAAATTCCTATGCGTCAAGGGTGAAAATTTATGTTTGTACATTAGAGCATACTTATTTCGAAATCTAATATGTTAGGAGAGCTTAAGAACTGTCAAAACAGCAAAAAGACACTAAAACGCTGGTTATCGCACAAAAAAAACGTAAAAAAAAGTTCTATTTTCTTTTAAATAAATCAATTTGCATCTTTAAAAGGTATTTTTAATCCCAAACATATTTTCCTTGTAAAAACTTTCAATATTGAAAAATAAGGGTACTTTTCTCTTGAGCAAAATTCATATTTTTAGACATACCTCGTATTCCACGGCAAAAAATTATTATCTGATGATTGCATTTTAGGTTTTAGACCATGCAAAATTTTTTATAAAGAATAACTTTTTTTACTCTTAATAATAAAAAGTTTTTCATATGGTGGAACTTAAAGTAGACACGCTGTAGAAATGAAAAGGTGCGGAATTTTTTTGGGCTTGTAATTGTAGTGCGTTATGGAAAGGGCCTTTTTTGACTCTGGGTTTTTTTTTCGGAGGACAAAAGGGGCCTCGCGGATACGACATCGCTTAGGCCTAATTTTGCTGACGCAACGTACGCCACTGGAAAGAACTTATTTAGGCTGTCAAAAAAATCTATTTTATATGATACAAATGATCCCTGCTGTGCCCGAATCTAACTCAGAACTTAAGTCTGGTAATAAATTTTTACATGATTTAATTTAATAAAACTACTTATTACGCAGGAATTAACACAGCCTGTGTAGACAATATGCCTCCAGCCGACGCGATATATGAATTCCTACTGCGTGTCAGCACCTTCATGGAGTTGAAACGCAGTAGCAAATACTGACAGTATTACCTTTATTTACCTCGTTAAACCCTACGTGAGTTTGTTGCTGCAGTCTGGGAGGAATTTAAAAGCATGCAAATGCATAAGCGGTTTGTGAATTCCTACTGCGTGTCAGCGCCTTCATTGAGTTGAAACGCAGTAGCAAATACGAACAGTATCACCTCCCTTTACCACTCTAAATCATACGTAAATTTATTGCTACAGTTTGGAAGAAATTTAAAAGCATGCAAACGCATAATTTTATTTCGAATGAAATTTAACCTGGTTACAAAAGTCTGTGCCCAAAAGCATTACAAATCAGTCAAAGTAAATCAAACAGCTCAAATACAGTAAGATAATTAATACATAACCATTTTTAGAAAAAGCCATAGTTTATGAGTTTTTTTGGGAACTTTGTTATTACATATTCGGTTTTATTTAAGGGACAATTTTATTTTTTAAAATATTAATATTCAACTTTTTGTTCTGTAATTGTACATTTTTATTGGCTAGCTAATAAGCTATTATTTTTATTTGTTTTGTCTTTTGACTATGGTTATACAGCAAGTATTTATATTTTTTTATAATATTTATTATTTATTAAGCAAATAAATATTTTATCTTTTAATTAAAATTGATACGAGGTATTACAAAATGATGTTAGCAAAGCCAAAAAATCTGACAAAACATTATACAGTGCTTGTCTAAATTCAGGACCTCATCTCCTAACTTTTGAATTGTTTAGTATTTTTTCATGAAAATTTGAGGACATTAGTGAGACAACATAAAACAAATTTTAGACAGGAAATGACAGATATAAATGTCAAACTCACAGCTGGGCGCCATCATTTCAAAAAGAAAAATTAAATGGAAAGGGGGTCTTGAGGCACATAAATTTAAAGCTCCCAATGAGTACTTTATAACAACAGAATATAAAGTCGATACCTACCTTTACCTACTACAAAATAGCGGTACTTTGAATTTTATTTCGGTTGGTGAATTAAGGCACTTGGCACTCAAAATAGGCGCTACGGAGGAAAGGAACTTTTTTGGTGGAAAATAGGCGCTCCGGGAATTCTAGCCTAGGGCGCCTCAAACAGTTAATACGGCCCTGGACGTATTTCCGAATCTGATAAAGTTAGATACACTTAATGTGGTATTTTCTTAAAGCTCTTTTAAGGATTTATTTAATGGTAATATTGGTGATACTATACAGGGTAGGACAAAAAGCATAGATTTTTTAAGGACGCACCTTGTATATAATATATCCGTTAAAAAGATATCTAAAAAACTTTTAAGAAAATACCACATTAGGTGTATCTAACTTTATTAGTTTTGGAGATATGGCCATCCAAATCAGGTATTTAGGTAATTTTCAAAGTACCGCCATTTTTTGGGAGGTAAAGGTATTCACTTTATATTCTGGGGTTATAAAGAACTCCTCAGGAGCTTTTTATTTAAAAAATAAACATTTACACACTACTTTTAGGTTATAAACCGCGTTTAAAATTCACACAAAACTAAAGAAAACAACCGTATGATTCAATTAAATGCAATAAAGCGGTAAAGTAAGAAGCGTCTCCTGTTGCCATGCAGTATGAATTCCAAATATAAAAACAAATTTGCTTGTACTTAAAACATCCCAGGTTACAACATGCGTAGATATTATAGGGCTGATTTCTGCGTTCTACTTCCTTCCTTCTTACGCGACATTTGTGTTTGCGCGTAGTAGTATTTTTACAGTGTTCTAAAATAAAAACTCCCATTAAATCCTTCTGCATTTCAGCACGGTAGGGTGTTGCAGCGTAGTAGGAATTGATAAAACGCCCAGCCGACATATCCCAAGAATTTCGTGGACTTCGTCGTTTATGCAGCCCTGCATGGGTTGCGTCGCATGTGTCGCTTGTCTAAGTGTAATTTATGTGATAAAGGTTGTAGACCATTATGACACACGGAGAAAATGCTAGACTATATATTTTTTATGGTCATGCTTTCAGATACTAAGTTTATACAAGCTCTTAAATACGCATAAGCCAAATGCGAATTTAAATAAAACGCACTTGTAATGTAATGCAAATTACTACGTAAACAGAGTGTTTACACAAGCATTTTATTTTAATTCGCATTTAGCTAATGCGCATTGAAGCTACTCGTGTAAACTTACTAATTGAGTAAAACTCAAATGTATTAATTAGGTAAAATAAATCTTTAATGCTTACCGAAGCCTCAAACATTCCCCAATAGATGACACATTTTGACAGTCCTCTTCTTCATCAGTTGCCTCTAATTCATCCACAAATTCAAATATTTTCTCGGTAGTTTCTTTTTTAATAATTTCTCCGTTTGAAAGCATAAACCTCGTTTTATGGTTCCATGCCGAAAGGTTGTAAAATTCTCAGATCTTTAACCATACTGTAGACAATATTTCCCTCTTCTCCATGGCAAAATTCGGCCCCTAGGTCCACGTATGCATCTCCAAATTTTATGCTGTTAATTCTGCCACCTGTTTAGAAACATCTTTATATAGATTGTCTCTAAAAGGTCTGTCTTTTGTATGACATAAAATTTTAAATCCAAAATATCTCAAAAACAGTTCCTCGTAGCGATATAATCAAGTATACCTTTCTTGGGCAAAAAATATTAGAAAAGAAAAATTCTTTGCTCATAATATCATATATATGTGTTATGACATTTTTAACATAAGCAGAGAACTGCATGTGAAACATGAGTAGATTTCGATTCCCCACTTCGAAAAAATCCCTTGTTCTAAATTTTACCATAACATTTTTAATATTAAAAAATATGTTTAAAATTGTATGAAAAAAAAGTTTAACCGTTGACAGCCTTTATCTCGCAAACGATCAACTTTTCGACAATGTTAAATTTCGTTAGATCGTTGCATTTTGGCATAAGGAGTTTGTGATGGCTTTTAGTACATACCATTTGACTACTAAATTCTACATTTAAAATGTATACCCACGTCAATTATTGCTGGTTTTTGAGATATCAACCCTTATAATAATCTTGTCTATGATATCAACTGCATGTCAATTTTAGATCAGACATATGACAATGACAATTCAGGTTGTCAATATACTCAGTAACGGTAAAAAAATGAAGAAAGAAAATTATATTGTATTCCAAATATTTTAAAATAATTTTATTACTGTTAGTTTAACAGGCAGTACAAATATGTAGGAATTAGATCTTAGCTCTGCCACTCTTAAATTAATTACATAGATACATAATTACCCAAGCAGCAAGGTAACGTCTTACTGACGTCTCTTTTTGGTCATTTTTGGTCACATTTGGTCAGCAAAGACGTAATAAGATGACGACAAAATGACGTTAAATTGACCTCCTAAGTCACAGACAAAAGACGTCCCGTTAATGACGTCATAATGACGTCTTTAAGATGACGAAAAATTGACGCATAGACTTTTTTAAAAAAGCTAAAATGATGATTTAATGATTGCAAGGTCTCAAGCATCTCTCGGGACAATGTACAACCTGGAGATGCAGATTTTAACACTAGCCGAAAGTATATCTTTTAAAGCTAATTGAAATCACCAACCGCAGACCGGTCTTGGTCTTGAACTATTTTGGCCTGGTACGGTGTAGGCAATAAAAAGCGATGATGTTGAATAAACGTAGTAGTTTATTGTCCATTACGCCATCTATCGGTAGAGTTTTTCCTATTTTAATTTTGTAAAATTATTAGTCTTATTTTTCTGTCATATGATATTTCGGTTGGGTTTTGACACGAATCATATATAGTGTATTCCTTTTACCTTGTAGAACCGTTCTGAACCGTTCTCCGAACTGTCAATAGTGTCAAGAACGGTTCTATAACATGAAAAAATGTCAAAAAATTGTAAAAGGAACACTCATGGTGTCGTTCCGGGCGGTTCTGGAGCATAAAAGGAATACACCAATTATGTTACAAAATTTTTCTGGCGGGTTTTTAAACATGACGTCATTAGATTTTTATGAGCTAGTATGACGAAAAAAAATGACGTCGAAAAGACGTCACTTTAACGACGTCAAAAAAGTCAACTAAATGACGTTAAAATGACGTCATAATTTTGGTCAGATGACGTCCTATGACCAAAAATGACTTAAAAATGACGTCAGCTTGCTGCTTGGGTATTTAAAAATAATTAGCAGTGCTGTGAGTACCTTCGTACGAGCAGCAGCGTTTTGGTTTCCGTGCAGCCGACTGAAGCTAAAATTTTTTTCCTGCTGCCTTGTGTCTTGTGTCTCAGGGTAAGTTGAGCATATATAATTTGCTTTGCTTTCAATGTTGCTCTTGCTAGAACTATATTTGGTTTTTTCGATTATCTAAACAAACCGAGATAAGAGAGCCGGTTTTTTATTCTCCAACAGATACGGGTCCGTTTTTGTATACTTGGAATCCACTGAAAAAGTTGGATATGATATCGGTAAATCGAACAATAATAAAATAGCTAGGGATATTTTTAATTTAAATCTGGTGGATGTTAAAAAATTTTTAAACAAGGGCATGAATAGAATTTGAATTAAATTTTTGACATACCAGGCTGCTAATGATTTAGTTAACAATAAATCATTGCTTGATTTAGGTTACAAAATTTTTATCCCTTATAATTTTGTTACATCAAAGGGCATTGGTAGGCGGATAGATCATGATATATCTGAGAAGGAATTATTAAAGAACTGCGCGACAGATTGCGATGTGGAAATAATAAGCGTCAAAAGACTAAATCGTAGAGTAATCATAGATAAAATAACTTCATATGTACCAACGGGAACTGTACTTTTTACCTTTAAAGAGTAAAACTGCCCAGAGCTGTTCGATTCTTACACTTAGAATGCAAAATCGAAGTTTATATACCCCCGGTCACACAATGTTTTAAATGTCTAAGGTACGGACACACAAAAAATCTATGCAAGGGCAAAGAACTTTGTTTTAATTGTTCAAACCCTAAACATCTTGAAGATGGTGTCGAACACATGTTGCTATTTCTGTAAGTAAGATCATAAATCAACATCGAAACTATGCCCTGAATACAATAGGCAAAAAAATATTAAAGAATTAATGGCTTGTGAAAATCTTACATTCATGGAAGCTAATGCAGCATGCAAGAAAAGATACACACCAAAGGGTGACTTTGTATATAACCACAGTAATTTCCCTAATATAAATTAAAAAAAAATATCAACTTTTCTCAAAGGTCTTCTGGCGATATTATAGAAACATCGCAAAGACGCCTCCAAGCATTTAAAAATACGTCGCTTAAAAGATCTTACCAACAAGTCGTATCAACTAACCCCCTAAGAAAAGAGTAATTCTTCAAGGTTATGACAAAAAACAACATAATGAAAACTTAATATACCTGATATCTCGGTCTGAAAGGTCTAGCTTTGAAAACAATAGTCAAATTTTAAATAAACAACAAAGTCAATATTCAACGCCTAGTAGTAGTGCCGGTGCAAATTCTAAGAACATATCTAATTCTAGTAACATTAATGTAGAAACAGTTATCAACTTTTTATTAAATACTTCGGAGGAATATCGCAACCTCTGTAGGGGTGTTTTGATGTCCCGTCGAGGTCTGGGTTCCGAAATGGACCTGAATCTGGACTCGGACTCGGGATATCCCTTTATATTTTACTAATCATTATTATTATTATTATTTTTTGTTTTTATTATTTTA